>JXCR01111661.1:178866-198794 GCA_002079205.1 Phalaenopsis hybrid cultivar | reverse complement strand
GGCGGCGGCCGCCGTAAGGGTGGCGATGTCGCCGGGAGTACGGACATTGACGGCCGAGGCGACGGCCGCAGCGAGATGTTCGCGTTCTGCACCCAAAGCTTCTGCGGCCTCAACGCACTGAGCAGCTACGAGAGTGGCAGCGGAGGCGATTGCTAGGTTCGTGCTAGCGGCGCAGTCATCCTTGCCGAAACCGGCGGCCGTAGCGGCGGCGACAGCAGCTACAGCGGCCGCAACTCCGGCGACGGAGACGGCGGCGTGGAGCTGAGCGTTGTGGGCTCTGGTCTCCTCTTTTCTTCTCTCCCTGCGGTCTTTAAGCCACCTCCCCATTGTCCTGCTTCCTCCCTTGTAGGCTGTATTCGCCGGAACGGTTGCTCTGCAGTGCTGCATAAATTGTTTTCCCACTTTTAGTATAAGCTGTTTTTCTCATTAGAAATTTTCTGCTTTCTCGATATTTACAAGAATTTAAAGATAGTAACAGAGCAGAAAACTTTGCAACTACGCAAGGCAGGTTAATAGAAGAAGACAGAAGAGTGCGGAACGATTCCATCAAAAGCAGAACTTGATTCAAAGTTAATTTATTATCTTTAAACTCCTAAATTATCTCCTGATCTCCCATAGACCTCTCCTAAAGTGAAAATCTTTGAAAATGTTGTTAAAGCTTAAGATAGTGTGCAGGATTTCGGTTTCACGTCTCCCCGTCTAGCGTGTGTAGGCAGAATAGTTGTTTTGAGATTGAATTTAAGGAGAGAAAAGAAAAAAAAAGATTGCCTTTATTGGATTATGGGTCCGTAAAAGCTCAAAGCAGGAAACAAGCATGAAACGAGCATTGGATGCAAGGAGCAGTAATAACTAGCTCAGGTGATTTATTGGAGAAAGAGAAAGACAACTGCCTCCTCACATTTAAAAGCGCCTTACTGTGATCTATTTCTACTAAAGATATTTAACATATAAACTTTTTCTTTTTCTTTATTTTTAATATGATGAGATTCATTCAGAATATATGATAGTCTTTTTTTGCCCTGATGCCTTTCTATCTTCATGTTCATCACTCCTTTTCAGTGTTATTATTCTTCAAGCCTTGATTTTTTTTTCAGTTTTATTTAGGGTATTATTACAGATTAAACTACAATCAACATTTATTTGTTTTTAAATATAATTGGCTGGGCATGTCTCCTATTATTTAAGAAAAAAAGAACAGTCAAAAGAATTAATGAAGATGAGAAATGACCTTAACGTCTTCTCTGTCGGTGGGCGAGACAGGAGGGCTGTCGCTCATGGATCCACCGTTTAATGGGCCACTGCTGTGGGAGAGCCGCCCGGTCGTCAGCTGTAATACCTCCTGCTGTTAATAGAAACCAAAATAAGCGCGATCAGTGATAAATTCTGTCAATGGAGATGTAAAGTTTTAATCTTTTTATGATTCTCTACACAGAGATTAAATCAAGTAGAAAGCTTGGAGTTAGCTTAGCGGAAGCTCCAACAAACCTTGTTGCTCTGTTTACAGAATGCAGGGCACGCTGAAACAGACCATGGATACAACGAAGAACTAATTATATAATTCAGTAAAACGACAAATTACATAAGGAAATAGATGTACGTAATGATAAAATTACTTGAATAAATATAAAAATGAGCATTGGATCTGATAAAACTAAAAACAAGAGCTAAATGACAAAGAAATAGGATTTGTCATATCTCCTGCTTCGGACTCACCGACTGACACATTATTCTCTCCATGACGAGCTGTGAAGTGGCGGAGCATGCAAAGGTAAAGGGGTTTCCGGCGAACACTCCCACGTCTTCCTCCTCAGCTCCTCCCGCAAGTTCTTCAAGCATGGCGGCGCCGCCGCCGCTGCGGTCAGTTGCGCTGGGAGGGGAGAGAGCCTTAACGACTTCGAGCGCAGCGGCGCTCCAGGATCTGGAAAGGAAGTCCATTGGGTCCTTTAAGATTTCCGGCGGCGGTGTGGTGGTGCTGGAGGCTGAATCTGATGGGCGATGCTTGCTGGAGCTGTCCATTGCTGGCAGTGGAAGAAGGAGGTTAGAAGGGAGAGGGGCGGCTTGTCTTTGGTTTTATAAGGAGAGAGTTAGAGGGAGCAGAGAGGGGGCGGGGAGGCGGGGGTGGAGAGTGCTGCATTAAAGTTACTCTGTACGTTGATCTGTTGGTATGTGTCTGTGAATACCTTGTTCTCCTTGTAACAGTTTGCTCTGTTCTCACATCTTACCAGCCAGACTACAGTTTCGAAAGAATAATGATCTGTCCTTTATGTTCAAGGGGCATTTACATACATACCACTCAATTTCTGTGTATTTACATTTTTAAAAATTAAATTTTTATTTTTACATTTATACCACCTAATTATTTTGATATGACATTAAAAGTATCACTGTATTAAACAAAATAAATAAGTTCATCACACTTTTTCATTCATTGGTAAAATGAATATAGATAAAAATTGAAGTTTAGAGTTTAGATATGTAAATACATAAGAATTAAATGGCAAGTTTGTAAATCTTCCTTTTTTTTTTAAACATTTGA
Organism: Phalaenopsis hybrid cultivar; assembly: GCA_002079205.1. Lineage (NCBI taxonomy): Eukaryota > Viridiplantae > Streptophyta > Magnoliopsida > Asparagales > Orchidaceae > Phalaenopsis > Phalaenopsis hybrid cultivar. The sequence goes on along the minus strand of JXCR01111661.1, from coordinate 196,258 downwards.
GTGAATGGGATTCAATGGGAGGAGGATAACAGTGAAAATAAAATTTAAATTCTCAAAATAAGTGTTTAAAGAAAATTTGAGTAAGAAGAAAGTTAAGTAGAGAAGTAAATGAGCTTAACATACATTTGGTTCACATTCTTTTGGTTAATTAACTTAACAAATTTAAATATTTTTTTATTAACACCTTTAATGACTAAATTCGTGATTAAGCTCAATTAAAACTCGATTTATTGCTTGTGAATAAGATGTGTAAAATCTTGATTTAAATATTGCGAATAAACTCACTTAAAGCCCGAGTTTAAATTCATTTATATTAAAATAAAAATAAAATTTTAATTCAGAATACATAAAATAATTTAAAAGGTTCGTTTGTTTCATTGTCCGATTATTTTGCAAAAGTGCATTGGGTCCCTCTGTGGAGGATCGAGTGTGTAGGATGGAGGAGTCTTGACACGACATTTAGAGCTCCTTTGTGAAGCGCGACAGTCGATGCTCACACAGCAATATGGAGCTTAATTGCCACCAGTTCAACAACCAACGAGAAACACCCTGCTTGAACATACTCGTAACGGCCCCCCTCCCCACAATGGAATTCTTCCTCTGCTAGTATGAGACATTGATGATGTCATCTGCGATGAGCTTAGACACTTGGTTTGAGAAGAGTTTTCTTTGGGCGATAAAGATTGCTTCCCCGCTAGTTGCAACTTCTGAGAGTCCTCTCCCTTGGTCAATATAGTCTCAACAACCCATCTAATTGGGTTTCAAGATCCCGAACATTGATTCCTACGAAGGGGCAATTGACTCATACGAGCATTTGACTATTATCGAACCATCGTGCATTTTCAACATGACTTTGATGTGCTTCTCTGTCAAGTGTTCTTGGCGACTCTGAAGAGTCAAGTTCGCACTTAGTTTTACACGCATCCTTTGGGCCGCTGCCTTTACGACACATCTACCATTTCGAGTCACGGCCTTCATGACACACTTATTTCTTTGGGTCGCTACCTCTGCACGCCCGCTCCCGAGTCACTGTCTCAACGAGAAACTCCTCGCCACTTTTATCATATGATTGTTTGCATTTGCATATGTATGTGTGCATGAATAACGAGTCAAAATAGATAGGTGTATGACCCTGTGTTGGTCACAAAATGAGTTAAACTACAGGGGTTGACACAAGTATGACTATGTGAATGATACAAGGGATCGAACTTGCACCTTGCATGTTATAGGTTTGTTTTTAATTACCCTTATTTTAACATTAAAAAAATATATATTTTCTTCTCCGCCATAATTTTAAAATTATGTATGTAGCAATCTTGGTCATATGTAAGGCCAACCCTTTTCAACATCTATTTGAGTGACACTTTTTAGATCCCTTAGATCTTTAAGACGGGGCTAGTGTGGCTACTCCGTCAAAGTCATGCAAACCCAGAGACTTACCTTGAGTACTTAGATACTGGTTAGGACACCTTTTTCATTAAATTGTGTGTGAGGCTAGGATTTAAGATGCCAGATAGTCTTTTTTTATGTCTTGACTATAGTTCCTTGCTAGTTTGGTTGCTCTAACCAGACATCACCTTTTTTTGTTTTTGGCGTGTCTGAATGTTTTCTGATTTTGATATGTATGGTAGTATATTAGACCAGCCTTCTTGTAGGTTGTCATGCCTAAATACACACCTCACACGTAACACGGATGATCAATGTAATGATTACGATTAACCTTTTCTGCAGACGCCACTTAGGTCCTCTTGCCAGACATGGCTCATATGTGTTGCATGTTTGTTGGTTTTCCCGCTAACGTTGTTTTCATACATGTCAACCCTTTTCTCATTTTATTATGTACTATTAGAGTAACTAGAAGAGTATATATTAGAAATAAGGTATAAGCATGGGTTTCTAGGAGTAAAGAGGGCAGAACCATATGACGGGAGTCAGAAGCTGCTTTCTTGTGTCTCGTACCTTAATTCTAAAAGTCATTTACTAATAGAATTAGGACAAGACATGTATTTATGCGGTGTCTGGCCGCCATAATTTTCTTTGATATGTCGTTGACCCAATAACACCGACCTTTTATTATTTTATATTTAGTTTGTTTCCTGCTTTTCTTGCATGCTTGTAATCTTGGATTGGCTTTACCTTTTTTATATTGTGTTTTTGTCTGGGAATCAAACAGATCACTTGGGCTTTCTAGGATAAAAAAATTATAAATTTTTCTATAAAATCCTAATAAAATTCTAGATAAATTAAAAATTAGGATTAAAAGATTTAGGACTTTTGAAATCCGCTTTTACTTTCCAACATGACATTTAGGCCGATTTCATTAAGGGTGGCAAGCATGATCATATCCAAAATCGTACTAATAGGGCCTCCACATTAGGGCTTGAATAGATAACTGCATTATATTGCATGTCCTAAGGAGAAACCCTCGTGCTTCTCTAACCCGACCGACCCAACATAGATTTCTACTTAGGTGGTTGTCTTGTGCGCATTGGGTGTTAGTGGTTTCCCCAACCTAGACGAGGTGTAAGTCCTTTATTGGGAGTGTTTCTAGCTTGTAGCTGAACCTCCCTTCCTTTTTCTTTCCAGCTGCATCATTGGCACTTTAACAGCTATAAGTCTCAACTCTTAGAGCTACACTTGATAGTCATAAGATAAAGTTTCATTTCTTTGACCTTATGGCTACTGAGGTTCCCGCGGACGACGCACTTTATGGATTGCTGACCAGGGATATCTAGACAAGTTAGGTTGACTACCTTCACAACCAGATAAACTTAGAGTCCTAATAGCTTGGGATGACGGGTCTTTAATACTCTGACCCAGCTACCTCTACCTTCTAAAGATTACTCCTCCCTTGTTGAGCTTTGTTTCTCCTTTTGCCTTCATTGGTATCATCTTGACGACCTGATTATCGATGAGCTGTCGCTTGTTTATGATATAATGATTTTTCATCTACCCTTATGTCTTGATGTGCTTGACATATAGGGATACCCCTGACAAGATGACTTTGTTATTTACTTGGCTCCATATGTCGATGAGTTTGTCAATCATGTGGGACTGTGAGAGCCTCCCTCTTCACTTCGTGGCTTAGCGGAAGCTTGAAAGCATTGAAAAATTCCCATGCAAAATAACCATCATTTGATAGTCATGCGCCAGTTGTTACTACTAATGTAAGAAAATCTCCTTTGGATCAAGAGTATTCTTGTGCAACCCCGACGATGTAATTACCAAGTAAGATACGTCTTCTTGGGAGTAGTATGGACCACAAAATAGACAAGCACACATGAATCTTTGGTTGTGGGTAGCTTTCGTAAGCATTCTTTTATAGATATTTGGCTCAAGTTATTTCCGTCTGATCTTGTTCGGGCGTATATGCTTGGTCTATCTTTGAGAGGTTTGTCGCACGAAAGTTCTCTATATTCTTTCACTTGTTTGACTACCTATGTCGTATGTCCTGATTTTTCAATTCCTCCCTTCTCTTGATCATTCATATGATCCAGAAAAAAAAAAAAACTTATTCTGAAAAGGGGAGTATACGAAGATGGGCGAGCTGTTGACTCTTTAAAAAATAAAAAGAGAAAGGAACGAAAACTTGTCCCATTGCTGTAACCTTGGAGGTCATCTATCACAGGAGAATTCTCGCATAAGCATACTTAACTTTGAGTTGTTGATGAAATTGAAACAACATCAAAAGGTAAATCTATGTTTACATGTTTAGCTTCATTCTACTTGAGGGATTTCAGTGTATTATCTTCATCACTCCAACACTCAAAGTATTGCCCAAGTCTAACAACCCTTAATAGGAGAGAAATATGACTCGTGGAGCTTAATGATGAACAAGGCACTATCAAATAATTAATAAGATTTCTTTTATCCATGGAACTATCATCAAACCAGAGAAGACTGTAATAAGAATCTCATATTTCATGACCTCTTGCAAAATTTGCACATATTTGAGAAACTAATTTGACAAAGCAATGGTATCGACATCTTCTAGCTCCCCTATTAATTTTCTACAATCTTATTTGTGTGCTCAATTCAAACTAAATTAATCTTGGACATCTTCAATAATTTTCAGAATTAGAAATAGCTCAATCAAGTATTACTTGAGAGTACATGGTTCTTATGGAGCCTAAAAATTTTTTAGACGCCAATAACATGATGGTTTTTAAGAATGCCTCCTATTATAAAAGGCTCACAGAGAGATTATTATATTTAACATTTTCACAATCTGATACCACATTTATCATAAAAAAAATTAAGATAATAATATAACATTCAATTGCCACATAGCATCTCTTATGATATCTTAAATCCACATAAGAAAAATGTTTATTCTTCTGTGCTAAATCGTCTCAACAACTTAAAAGCATTTGTTGACACAGAGTAGGGATATTGTTCGAATACAAGAAGATTCGTCAGTAGTTTTTCTATTTTAAAAGTTTCAATATAAAATTAAAGGAACTAAAAAATACCTTTCGCGACAATAAATCAATAATTGATAGACCATATATCTATTGACTTTCGTGAGTGTATTAAGTACGTATAGATTAATTTCTAGTTCTTACGAGACAAATTCATTGGTGCTCATATTATATTAATTCCAGTATGATCAAAATATCAACTCATCAATCTTCTAACAAAGTTGCTTTCATCAAATCACCATAATTCAAACTTTTTGGATGACTATTCAAAACATATATAACCCACGCATCTTAAGTGGGAGTATTAGCAGCTAGCGAATCCACTCTAAAATAGCTCGATTCTTTAATTATTTATTGTGAAAATTGGTAGACGTCAAATGATGAACTTTCAGGAATGTCAAATTTTAGGCAACAATCATTGATTTACTTAAAAACTCTATAAGGAAGGGAAAACCAATGACCATTTAGGTTGTCATTTCGCATCAATGGTTGGTAGACGTCGACCATCAATCCTTAGTATGCATTAGGTCATGTTTGATATGGAACATCAAATATGGGGCTATGTCTAGTGATACAAATTGATCACCTTCCCTATAAGATTGGAGAATAGTATCCTATAAGCATGAGTCCAAAATTGATAATCCATCCACCCACAAAATTAAGGTAACAATATACGTCCCTCTAGGTTAGCATTTCCATTAATGAGTCTCTCCTTAAATCAAATGCATCATCACCATCTAATCTCTTATAGAAGACTCAAGCTCCATCATTATTATTCTAAATTCCAAAACATAATTCCATATAATCTCCTATAAAAGCCTTTTTTTCAAATAAAGCATTCCATAAAGTGAAAATAAAATATTCATACCATATAATTAAAATGAATCAAAGTGCAACATTTTGTCATTAATCTGTTTTTAACAATACGCATGAAATATTTAAACCAAATAGTTAAAAGCAGTTCAGCCTCATCATAAATCATAGATGCATCAGCTAGGGGTGTAAACGAGCCAAACACGAGCGAACACGAGCGATGTTAGCTCGTATTTGGCTAATTTATATTTCGAGCTCAACAAAATGTGTTCGTGTTCGGCTCGTTTGCTTAGCAAGCCAAACACAAGCCGTTTACTAACAAAAAATCGTTTTGACAACCTTTATCACGTAGTCTTAAGATATTAAGGATTTGAGCAAAATTTAAAATATCATTTGAATCTAAATTAATAATTTTTATGCTCTTTTCTTCATTAATACTTTTAATTGATTATAAATCTTTGTAATCTCGCAGTCAATCAATTTTTTTATAAATACTACTCATNGGAATACGAAAAAAAATTTGGAGCAAAACCTATGTATTTTCAGATCTAACACCTTTGCAAGAACAAAAAAAAAAGAAAACTTATGCTCAATCAAAGCTGAAGATGTGTGGAAAAAGATATCTCACCTTAGACAAGGTAGGAGAGTTGAATCGGAGTCGGAATCAACCGAAAATCTCATACGCAACGAAGGAAAGCCGGAAGGGAAGGAGAGAAGTTCGTGCAAGAAGTGGCCGCAGCGGTTCGCAAAAGTCCTCGACATTAGCCTCGGCTAATGCCGACGCTAATCCAACGCTAAAGCGTCCATTTAGTGTCCTTCGCTCGACGTAACAAGTCTGTGACTTCTTTTGGGAGCAGAATTGTGGGCGACGCTAATCACATGCAAATCGATTGTTAATTTTACGTCAACATTATTTCCGACGTTAATTCTAACACTAATTCACAATTTTCTCACAGTGATACTTGGCAGGGACATCTAAAAACCACTTTAACTTTGTTTGAGTTCATTTTGATCCTTTTGAGAGAAAGCATGAAGTTCATAAACTTTCTTGAATCTGCTGCATAGATACACCTTACTCTACATTAATTGTGGCAAATCTAAGAGTCAGGAAAATGTAGGACATGGGTTCTGACCATATAAGCATACAAATTAGATTTTACTTCTTTTTACACCAAGTGGCATACATGTTGCCAGATGATTGAGCCACTGTTGTTCCCTCATGTTTCCCACAATACTGTCAATTGACGGAAAGAATGTGATAAATAAATGAATTTTACAGGTAAATCATTATGTATTATAAAATTATAACAACTATCAATCTTATTGTGCTCAAACATGGATTAGAAACAAATTAAAGAATTACAAAATGTCATATTCTGAGTGCTATATATATATATATATATATCTTATTCAGTCTTTCATCACAGTGAGTATGACATCTAACTAAATAATGTAAAATTCTGCATCTAATTATTAATTAAAATGACATTATAGTCGGCAAATTTATTTCAATATAATGCAAAAAACATGTGAAGTTGAGTCAACTTCATGAGAGCTGTACACAACAACATAAATTAATTGCTGAAAAGTAAAGACATTAATTGAATGGAACATGATACATCCCCTTAATTATTATTAGAATAATATAATTTTACAATTTTTTTTTATATTTGGAGTCCTTTTTTTTTCTTCTTTCAATAGGATCTACCTAGTTCAACAAAATTAGTAGAGATTGTATTTTCTTTCCGTTTGAACATCTCATTTATTTAAAAATAATACAATCCTAACAAGGTGACAAAAACCAGTCATGAAGATAAAAGAGATAAAATAACAGAGCCCACCCAAGTCTGGGAGTTTCTACCATAAAAGCCCACCTCTTTAATTTCACGTTCCCTTTGTCGCTTAATTGCAGGTTATTCTCTTCAGCAAAGAGCTGGACGTGCTTTCTCGCCAACAATGGCAAGCAGCCGAGCGACGCCCTTCGTCCACATCTCATACTCTCGCTGTCCTCTGCACTCAAACTCGATCACTCTCTGCTCCGCCGTCTGCAACCCAAAGTAACGCCGCTCTTCGCCACCATCCAGCAAATGCCTCCCCGGCCATGCAGAAATTTCCTTGCTTACGCCGATGACCACATCTGCAACCACAATCAGAAGAAATTAATCTCCGTTTCAGAAAAAAAGAGGGGAAAAAAACCAGTGATGAAGATGAACATATTACTCTTCTTCTTCTTGGTTATGGTTCCTGCTACGTGCCGGCTCTTCATCTTCAGTTTGACCTGCAAATGCCGACGCTGTTCAGAAAGCAAGAAACTTTTTCTAAAAAATAAGCCCTAAAAGCGTTTTTCTGAGCTTCACCACGCCGCTTCTGTGGATGTAAACTGAAACATTCTTCCAGTGGAGATCGCCTGCATTGAAAAAGATGACATTTTTAGCAATCGCAACGTTATTGGGACAATAAATAATGAGGAGACTGAAGATTAAAAGTACCTTTCCGAGTTCTTTTAAGTAATTCTGAGCCACGAGCAAGAAGCTCCTGGCTGCAGAGACCCAGAAAATTCTCTCCAGGAATGAGCTCGCCGCTAGAACCCCCTGCTTCGCCAACAGAGTGGTGCCTATGGTGATTCTGGTTAGCTGCAAATCCCTTCTCCACCGGAATGACGGCAGCTATGTTCCACATTTCCTTCAAGACTCTTGCTTTCAGCGTTGCAGCTCCCCTTAGCGCTGTCATTTGAAAGATCAAAATGCATGGTAAATACATTGGTTCGATGGTTAAGAAAAATTACCTACATAATTAATTTATAAATATAAAAAATTCAGATGATCTGTATGTAATTCTTCCTNGAGCCACGAGCAAGAAGCTCCTGGCTGCAGAGACCCAGAAAATTCTCTCCAGGAATGAGCTCGCCGCTAGAACCCCCTGCTTCGCCAACAGAGTGGTGCCTATGGTGATTCTGGTTAGCTGCAAATCCCTTCTCCACCGGAATGACGGCAGCTATGTTCCACATTTCCTTCAAGACTCTTGCTTTCAGCGTTGCAGCTCCCCTTAGCGCTGTCATTTGAAAGATCAAAATGCATGGTAAATACATTGGTTCGATGGTTAAGAAAAATTACCTACATAATTAATTTATAAATATAAAAAATTCAGATGATCTGTATGTAATTCTTCCTAAAAAAAATCATTGTAAGAAATAATGAGACATTCTTAATACTGTTCTTCACATTTTTATTCTGATACTGTTTCTCAATCTCTCCTAGACTTAAACGTACCGGTGGCGGCGGCCGCCGTAAGGGTGGCGATGTCGCCGGGAGTACGGACATTGACGGCCGAGGCGACGGCCGCAGCGAGATGTTCGCGTTCTGCACCCAAAGCTTCTGCGGCCTCAACGCACTGAGCAGCTACGAGAGTGGCAGCGGAGGCGATTGCTACGTTCGTGCTAGCGGCGCAGTCATCCTTGCCGAAACCGGCGGCCGTAGCGGCGGCGACAGCAGCTACAGCGGCCGCAACTCCGGCGACGGAGACGGCGGCGTGGAGCTGAGCGTTGTGGGCTCTGGTCTCCTCTTTTCTTCTCTCCCTGCGGTCTTTAAGCCACCTCCCCATTGTCCTGCTTCCTCCCTTGTAGGCTGTATTCGCCGGAACGGTTGCTCTGCAGTGCTGCATAAATTGTTTTCCCACTTTTAGTATAAGCTGTTTTTCTCATTAAAAATCGATTTTTTTTATACTAGTTTGAGAAGTTTTCTGGAGAAGTTTTCTGCTTTCTCGATATTTACATAAATTTAAAGATAGTAACAGAGCAGAAAGCTTTGCAACTACGCAAGGCAGGTTAATAGAAGAAGACAGAAGAGTGCAGAACGATTCCATCAAAAGGAGAACTTGATTCAAAGTTAATTTGTTATCTTTAAACTCCTTCTAAATTATCTCCTGATCTCCCATAGACATCTCCTAAAGTGAAAATATTTGAAAATGCTGTTAAAGCTTAAGATAATGTGCAGGATTTCGGTTTCACGTCTCCCCGTCTAGCGTCTGTAGGTAGAATAGTTGTTTTGAGATTGAATTTAAGGAGAGAACAGAAAAAAAAGATTGCCTTTATTGGATTATGGGTCCGTAAAAGCTCAAAGCAAGAAACAAGCATGAAACGAGCATTGGATGCAAGGAGCAGTAATAAATAGCTCAGGTGATTTATTGGAGAAAGAGAAAGACAACTGCCTCCTCACATTTAAAAGCGCCTTACTGCATCTATTTCTACTAAAGATATTTAACATATAAACTTTTTCTTTTCCTTTATTTTTAATATGATGAGATTCATTCAGAATATATGATAGTCTTTTTTGCCCTGATGCCTTTCTATCTCCATGTTCATCACTCCTTTTCAGTGTTATTATTCTTAAAGCCTTGATTTTTTTTTCAGTTTTATTTAGGGTATTATTACAGATTAAACTACAATCAACATTTATTTGTTTTTAAATATAATTGGCTGGGCATGTCTCCTATTATTTAAGAAAAAAAGAACAGTCAAAAGAATTAATGAAGATGAGAAATGACCTTAACGTCTTCTCTGTCGGTGGGCGAGACAGGAGGGCTGTCGCTCATGGATCCACCGTTTAATGGGCCACTGCTGTGGGAGAGCCGCCCGGTCGTCAGCTGTAATACCTCCTGCTGTTAAAAGAAACCAAAATAAGCGGGATCAGTGATAAATTATGTCAATGGAGATGTAAAGTTTTAATCTTTTTATGATTCTCTGCACAGAGATTAAATGAAGTAGAAAGGTTGGCGTTAGCATAGCGGAAGCTCCAACAAACCTTGTTGCTCTGTTTACAGAATACAGGGCACGCTGAAACAGACCATGGATACAACGAAGAACTAATTATATAATCCGGTAAAACGACAAATTACATAAGGAAATAGATGTACGTAATGATAAAATTACTTGAATAAATATAAAAATGAGCATTGGATCTGATAAAACTAAAAACAAGAGCTAAATGACAAAGAAATAGGATTTGTCATATCTCCTGCTTCGGACTCACCGACTGACACATTATTCTCTCCATGACGAGCTGTGAAGTGGCGGAGCATGCAAAGATGAAGGGGTTTCCGGCGAACACTCCCACGTCTTCCTCCTCAGCTCCTCCCGCAAGTTCTTCTAGTATGGCGGCGCCGCCGCCGCGGCGGTCAGTTGCGATGGGAGGGGAGAGAGCCTTAACTACTTCGAGCGCAGCAGCGCTCCAGGATCTGGAAAGGAAGTCCATTGGGTCCTTTAAGATTTCCGGCGGCGGTGTGTTGGTGCTGGAGGCTGAATCTGATGGGCGATGCTTGCTGGGGCTGTCCATTGCCGGCAGTAGAGAAAGAATGTTAGATGGTAGAGGGGTGGCTCGTCTTTGGTTTTATAAGGAGAGAGTTAGAGAGAGCAGAGAGGGGGCGGGGAGGCCTGGGTGGAGAGTGCTGCATTAAAGTACTCTGTACGTTGATCTGTTGGTATGTGTCTGTGAATACCTTCTTCTCCTTGTAACAGTTTGCTCTGTTCTCACATCTTACCAGCCAGACTACAGTTTCGAAAGAATAATGATCTGTCCTTTACGTTCAAGGGGCATTTACATTCACACCACTCAATTTCTGTGTATTTGCATATTTAAAAATTAAATTTTTATTTTTATATTTCTACCACCTAATTATTTTGATATAACATTAAAAGTATCTCTATATTAAACTAAATAAAAAAGTTGAATNAAGAATAATGATCTGTCCTTTATGTTCAAGGGGCATTTACATACATACCACTCAATTTCTGTGTATTTACATATTTAAAAATTAAATTTTTTATTTTTATATTTATACCACCTAATTATTTTGATATAACATTAAAAGTATCACTATATTAAACTAAATAAAAAAGTTGATTACACTTTTTCATTCATTGGTAAAATGAATATAGATAAAAATTGAAGTTTAGAGTGTAGATATGTAAATACATAAGAATTAAATGGCAAGTTTGTAAATCTTCCTTTTTTTAAAACATTTGAGTGAATGGGATCCAATGGGAGGAGGATAATGGTTAAAATAAATATTAAATTCTTAAAATAAGTGTTTAAAGAAANAAATTGAAGTTTAGAGTTTAGATATGTAAATACATAAGAATTAAATGGCAAGTTTGTAAATCTTCCTTTTTTAAAACATTTGAGTGAATGGGATCCAATGGGAGGAGGATAATGGTTAAAATAAAATTTAAATTCTCAAAGTAAGTGTTTAAAGAAGATTTGAGTAAGAAGAAAGTTAAGTAGAGAAGTAAATGAGCTCAACATACATTTGGTTCACATTCTTTTGGTTAATTAACTTAACAAATTTAAATATTTTTTTTATTAATACCCCTAATGACTAAATTCGTGATTAAGCTCAATTAAAACTCGATTTATTGCTTGTGAATAAGATGTGTAAAATCTTGATTTAAAGATTGTGAATAAACTCACTTAAAGCTCGAGTTTAAGTTCATTTATATTTAAATAAAAATAAAATTTTAATCCATAATACATAAAATAATTTAAAGGGTTTGTTTGTTTCATTGTCCAATTATTTTGCAAGAGTGCATTGGGTCTCTCTGTGGAGGATTGAGTGTGTAGGATGGAGGAGTCTTGACATGACATTTAGAGCTCCTCTGTGAAGCGCGACAGTCGATGCTCACACAGCAATATGGAGCTTAATTGCCACCAATTCAACAACCAACGAGAAACGCCCTGCTTGAACATACTCATATCGCCCCCTCCCCACAATGGAACTCTTCCTCTACTAGTATGAGACATTGCCTTTCTAGATAATGTGAGTTTTATTCATTCATCTCGTGCAGCTCACCTTGTGATGCCTTATATTAATGTCGTTGTTGATGATGTCATCTATGATGAGCTTAGACACTTGGTTTGAGAAGAGTTTTCTTTGGGCGATAAGGATCGCTTCCCCGCTAGTTGCAACATCTAAGTGTCCTCTCCCTTAGTCAATATAGTCTCAACAACCCCATCTAAGTGGGTTTCAAGATCCCAAACATTGATTCTTACGAAGGGGCAATTGACTCATACGAGCATGTTGACTATTATCGAACCATCATGCACTTTCAACGTGCCTTTGATGTGCTTTTCTGTCAAGTGCTCTTGGTCACTTTGAAGGGTCAAGTTCGCACTTAGTTTTACACCCACCTTTGGGTTGCTGCCTCTAAGACACATCTACCTTTCCGAGTCACTACCTTCATAACACATTCATTTCTTTGGGTCGCTACCTCAACACGCCCGCTCTTGAGTCACTGTCTCCACGACAAACTCCTCACCACTTTTATCATATGATTTAGGACATCTTAAATAATTTTTAGAATTAGAAATAGCTCAATTAAGTATTTCTTGAGAGTACACGGTTCTTAAGGAGCCTAAAAATTTTTTAGACGCCGATAACGTGATGATTTTTAAGGATGCCTCCTATTATAAAAGGCTCATAGAGAGATTTTTATATTTAACATTTTCACAATCTGATATCACATTTACCATAAAAAAATTAAGACAATAATACAACATTTAATTGCCACATAGCATCTCTTATGATATCTTAAATCCACATAGGAAAAATGTTTATTCTTTTGTGCTAATTCATCTCAACAACTTAAAAGCATTTGTTGACACAGACTAGGCATATTGTTCGAATACAAGAAGATTCGTCCGTAGTTTTTCTATTTTATTTTGTGACAATGATTTTATGAAGGTTGAAGAAACAAACTTCCTCAACGTCCTCTGTCAAAGCAAAACATAGATGATTAGCTTCAATAATAAGCAAACTAACATAGCTTTTACAATTGTTGAAAAGTTTCAATATAAAATTAAAGGAACTAAAAAATACCTTTTGTGACAATATATCAATAATCCATATATCTATCGATTTTTGTGAGTATATTAAGTACACATAGATTAATTTCTAGTTCATCCGAGACAAATTCATAGTTGCTTACATTATATTAATTCCAGTATGATCATAACATCAGCTCATCAATCTTCTAACAAAGTTGCTTTCATCAAATCATCATAATTCAAACTTTTTAGATGACTACACAAAACATATATAACCCACGCATCTTAAGTGGGAGTATTAGCAGCTAGCAAATTCACTCTAAAAAAGCTCGATTCTTTAATTATTTACNTATATATATATATATATATATATTGCACTCCTATTCCCTTTTTTTTTTTTTTTAATTTTGCTCGTCAAAATGTTTGTTATTCGTGAATAACTCCTGTTCGGCTAATTATATATTATCACAACTCATGTGTTCATGCGGTTTTGTACCTTTTACTGTACAAGAATGATGCAAGTTCAAATACAATACCGTGAGTCTATTTTTCTAATTAATTTAAACGAGTCAATTTCGAGTCGAATACGAGCCGAACAAGAAAAAAAAATATGTAAATCAATCTAAACACAAACATATTATTCCCAAGCAATTTCAAACACGAGATAATTTTGAACAAATTTAATTCGTACAAGCCGAATATGAGCAAAGCCTAAGCTACCTCGAACTCTCCTCATTTATAACCCTAAGATTCAGAGCTGCTTCCTTTCATATAAATAGATAATTCCTATTTATTTTTGGTAATTAAATTTTAGTTCCTAAAACATAAATTTATGACTTAATGATCTTGTGAGCCAATATTTGTGTCATGTACATTAGTGATTTTAATCAATATTAATGACCATTAACACACATGATTAAAGAAGCAATAAAATAAGCTAATGATTTTTTTTAAAACATAAATAATTAAAAAATGGCATAAAAAGATAAAATAATAATTCTTATTAGATCAGAGTGAATAATCTACTGATGAAAAATCAATTGTAATCGATGTGCAATAATTTCTTCCTTTGCTAAATGAGCTTGATGACATTTTGTAGATATGTTAATGGTGTTAACTCTATGATAATTAAGCTACATAAACACAACATACATGATTTCAAAGTCTTTTTATCTTTTTTTTTTTAACTATAACTTTGAATCACAACACTAATCAAGTAAATATGCCCACCATGATTTAAATATATCCTGTCCATCTAACTTTTAGTTTGAAAATCTACAAAATTATATTCAAATCATCACTCATAATATCATTCATGTTGTCCTTAGCCTCAATTGGCTATTATTATCATGGAAATGACATGTGCCACACTATTTAATGTCTGCATCTAATAAAAATACTTTGACACATTATAGATAATGAGTAGCACACCAATCTCAAAACCAATAAATAAGTTTCTATTGAATTCATTTGTAATGTTCCAATNAAGAAAGTTAAGTAGAGAAGTAAATGAGCTCAACATACATTTGGTTCACATTCTTTTGGTTAATTAACTTAATAAATTTAAATATTTTTTTAATTAAAACCTTTAATTACTAAATTCATGATTAAGCTCATTTAAAACTCGATTTATTGCTTGTGAATAAGATGTGTAAAATCTTGATTTAAAGATTGCGAATAAACTCACTTAAAGCTCGAGTTTAAATTCATTTATATTTAAATAAAAATAAAATTTTAATTCATAATACATAAAATAATTTAAAAGGTTTGTTTGTTTCATTGTCCAATTATTTTGCAAAAGTGCATTGGGTCCCTCTGTGGAGGATCGAGTGTGTAGGATGGAGGAGTCTCAACACGACATTTAGAGATCCTCTGTGAAGCGCGGTAGTAAATGCTCACATAGCAATATGGAGCTTAATTGCCACCAGTTCAACAACCGACGAGAAACGCCCTGCTTGAACATACTCATATCGCCCCCCTCCCCACAATGGAACTCTTCCTCTACTAGTATGAGACATTGCCATTCTAGATAATGTGAGTTCTATTCATTCATCTCGTGCAGCTCACCTTGTGATGCCCCATATTAATGTCGTTGTTGATGATGTCATCTATGATGAGCTTAGACACTTGGTTTGAGAAGAGTTTTCTTTGGGCGATAAGGATCGCTTCCCCGCTAGTTGCAACATCTAAGTGTCCTCTCCCTTAGTCAATATAGTCTCAACAACCCCATCTAAGTGGGTTTCAAGATCCCAAACATTGATTCTTACGAAGGGGCAATTGACTCATACGAGCATGTTGACTATTATCGAACCATCATGCACTTTCAACGTGCCTTTGATGTGCTTTTCTGTCAAGTGCTCTTGGTCACTTTGAAGGGTTAAGTTCTCACTTAGTTTTACACCCACCTTTGGGCTGCTGCCACTAAGACACATCTACCTTCCCGAGTCACTACCTTCATAACACACTCATTTTTTTGGGTCTCTACCTCCGTACGCCCGCTCCTGAGTCACTGTCTCCACGACAAACTCCTCACCACTTTTATCATATGATTTAGGACATCTTAAATAATTTTTAGAATTAGAAATAGCTCAATTAAGTATTTCTTGAGAGTACACGGTTCTTATGGAGCCTAAAAATTTTTTAGACGCCGATAACGTGATGATTTTTAAGAATGCCTCCTATTATAAAAGGCTCATAGAGAGATTATTATATTTAACATTTTCACAATCTGATATCATATTTACCATAAAAAAATTAAGATAATAATACAACATTTAATTGCCACATAGCATCTCTTATGATATCTTAAATCCACATGGGAAAAATGTTTATTCTTCTGTGCTAATTCATCTCAACAACTTAAAAGCATTTGTTGACACAGACTAGGCATATTGTTCGAATACAAGAAGATTCGTCAGTGGTTTTTCTATTTTATTTGGTGACAATGATTTTATGAAGGTTGAAGAAACAAACTTCCTCAACGTCCTCTTTCAAAGCAAAACATAGATGATTAGCTTCAATAATAAGCAAACTAACATAGCTTTTAAAATTGTTGAAAAGTTTCAATATAAAATTAAAGGAACTAAAAAATACCTTTTGTGACAATAAATCAATAATCCATAAATCTATCGATTTTTGTGAGTATATTAAGTACACATAGATTAATTCCTAGTTCATCCGAGACAAATTCATAGTTGCTTACATTATATTAATTCCAGTATGATCATAACATCAGCTCATCAATCTTCTAACACAGTTGCTTTCATCAAATCACCATAATTCAAACTTTTTAGATAACTACTCAAAACATATATAACCCATGCATCTTAAGTGGGAGTATTAGCAGCTAGCAAATTCACTCTAAAAAAGCTCGATTCTTTACTTATTTATTGTAAAAATTGGTAGACGTCAAATGATGAAATTTTAGGAATGTCAAATTTTAGGCAACAATCATTAATTTACTTAAAAACTCTCTATAAGGAAGGGGAAACCTATGACCATTTAGGTTGTCATTTCGCATCAATAGTTGGTAAACATCGACCATCAATCCTTAGTATGCATTAGGTCATGTTTGATATGGAACATCAAAGATGGGGCTATGTCTAGTGATACAAATTGATCATCTTCCCTATAAGATTGGAGAATAGTATCCTATAAGCATGAGTCCAAAATTGATAATCCATCCACCCACAAAATTAAGGTAACAATATACATCCCTCAAGGTTAGTATTTCCATTAAAAAGTCTCTCCTTAAATCAAATGTATCATCTCCATCTAATCTCTTATAGAAGGCTCAAGCTCCATCATTATTATTCTAAATTCCAAAACATAATTCCATCAAATCTCCTATAAAAGCCTTTTTTTTCAAATAAAGCATTCCATAAACTGCAAATAAAATATTCATACTATATAATTAAAATGAATCAAAGCACAACATTTTGTCATTAATCTATTTTTAACATTACGCATGAAATATTTAAACCAACTAGTTAAATCAATTTAGCCTCATCATAAATCGCAGATGCAGCAGCTAGGGGTGTAAACGAGCCGAACACGAGTGAGGCTCGCTCGTGTTCGGCTCATTTATGTTTCAAGCTCAAAAAGTGTGCAAGAGCTGTTCACGATCAAAGAGTCGTTTTGACAACTCTAATCACGTAGCCTTAAGATGTTAATGATTTAGCCAAGATTTATAATATCATTTGAATCTAAATTAATAATTTTTATTCTCTTTTCTTCATTAATACTTTTAATTGATTATAAATCTTTCTAGTTTTTTAGTCAATTAATTTTTTTATAAGTACTACTCATCAAATATATATATATATATATATATATATATAT
>JXCR01111661.1:138559-172248 GCA_002079205.1 Phalaenopsis hybrid cultivar | reverse complement strand
TTGAGAATTACACAACGTCGATAGCTTTGATGTTTACAAGAGATTCTCCCTCTTTCTCTGCTCTCTTTCCCACTCTCTGTAACCAGGAGATTCAAACCGAGAAGCAGAAGAGAAACCAAACGAATAGCTTATTACATGCTTATCAATTCTAGCCATTAATGTGCCCAACTTTGGCCCTTATAAGGAAGCTCAAGATTTGCGAATTCCAGGCAGCTACTTCAAATGAAAACAGGAGGCGACAAGCTATAGCAGGGAACAAATTACATTGAGAAATAAATTTAAATAATTAGATTTATATTTAAGCTAACACCTGAACATTTATATTTANGCTGTGCTACTGTGGGGTATGGGATGCAACTACTCATTAAATATTTTGCTTCCTGTGGGCACTAAGGGACAATATGAATGAGAGGTAGGAGAGAGTAAAACCTGGAAATTTCAATGTTTGTTTTTTTTTAATATAATTTGGTTGAAAGAGGATTTAGATTCATGAGGGTTATTTATGTTTATAATTTGGTTTTTGCATTCATAAACTTTTCATATTAAAATTTGATAGAAACATGTGACTTATGGATTCATAATGGGCATTTACATGCAAACAACACAATTCTTATAGATTTTTGTTTCTTGTTGAGAAAAAACAATGACAATGAAGTTAAAAATTGGAACGGGAAAAATTCACAAACTAGAAACACAGCGGAGATACACAGATTTACGTGATTTGACAAAGTGTCTACATTCATGGAGTTGCAAAAGATGTTATTATTTTGAGAATTACACAACGTCGATAGCTTTGATGTTTACAAGAGATTCTCCCTCTTTCTCTGCTCTCTTTCCCGCTCTCTGTAACCAGGAGATTCAAACCGAGAAGCAGAAGAGATACCAAACGAATAGCTTATTACATGCTTATCAATTCTAGCCATTAATGCCCAATTTTGGCCCATATAAGGAAGCTCAAGACTTGCGAATTCGAGCAGGCGGGAGATTAATCTGGGCAAAGCTTAATTAAGTAATATTAATTAAGCTTTCCTTAATTCTTCCTGTCAAGAAAGACGGCTACTTCAAATGAAAACGGGAGGCAGCAAGCTATAGCAGGGAACAAATTACATTGAGAAATAAATTTAAATAATTAGATTTATATTTAAGCTAACACCTGAACATTTATATTTACATGCACGGCACTCAGACATCTAACATCACATCAAAAATATCATTATCACCATCTTTTTGAAGTGGAATACACCTTTTCATGCTAAGGCTTATGATACTAGGTACCAAACTTTGGGTGTTATGTGTAAATACATCATAATTGTGTGGTTTGTATGTAAAATTTTCAGTTAAAAATATATAATCTTAGGGAGGTTAAGGTCTAGCTTGGGAATTTTCTGAATTAGGCATAGAATGCTTCATGCAATTTTCAAAGAACAGGTCCTTGGATGGAACATGACAGAAGACAAATCTAACTGTTTCTATACCATGTTTTGTCCCATGAGAAAAATTTAAGAAGTTAGGTAGGGGAATAAGGGAGGAGTTTTAAGTGGGTGTAACTCATTATTATTATTATTATTATTATTATTATTATTATTATTATTATTATTATTTTGATACATTCGATTAATATTTTTCATCAAATATTATTTATTGTTAGTGTTGATTTAGTATTAGTGAAGAAAGTAGTCATCAAGAATGTGTTGGAAGGTTTAGACATATAGCACATAGTTTTGATATATTTATATTTCTAACATCTAGACTTTAATTTTCACATGCTAGAAGTTTGATAGTGTTATTTATTATGTGATATAAAAGATTTAAGGGGGATTTACAAACCACATAAATTTTTATATATTTACATATCCACCAGCTAAAATTTCATATTTACATACCTGATCCTCAAATCTTTGACATCACATAGAAATACCGTTATCACTAACTTAAAAATTTGAATGCACATTTTCAAGCCCAAGTTTTGATATGTGTGATATGTATGTACATTTTCCAAGATTTAAATATTATTAATGTTAAAAATATTATTAATGTAAAAATAAAAGCTTGTGCTAAAATATGTAAATACATAAAAATTGTGTGGCATGAAAGTAAATTGCCCTAAATTTTTTTTTTTTTAAGAGCTATGTTCACCTACAGTAGTTTGGTGGAGAAGATATCAAAGAAGGCCTCAAAATATGTGAAATGAGTAAAGTGTGAAAATAGTTCCCGACTATTTATATGGGGGCCATTTTTGCCCCAATTTATAAAAAAAACATCAAAATAATTCCCTAATTCTTTATATTGATGTTGATATAGTACTACAAAGTACTATTAAAGCTCAATTTTAAAATAAAAGCGGACTACTTTGATAATTTTATAACTTATGAAACTAAAAATGATCCCACATAAACAGGACTATTTTGGCAGTTTTATGTGAAAGGGAGGTAACAACAATGCATGGAAAGGCAAAGTTAGTACGGATGATTGTGGCGACAGTCCTAAAATCATGACTTCTTAACATGTGGTTGGATGAACTGTGGCTAGATTTTAAGTTTTTTATAGTACTCTTGTTTAAAGATCCGAGTAGAAATAACTCTCACACGACAAAGTTGTGACAATTAAAAACATTTATTTTTAAAAAAAGTTATAATAAAAAATGTGAATGATACATATTTTCTTTATACATACTTTAAAGATATAGTTTATAGCTATATATTTAGTCACACTATATGCAGCCCCATATTTGTGCAAATAAATAATAACTATGAATTTGAAATTTTATACTTCGAGTGAATAATTTTTAGGCTTCTCTCCGCTTATTATGGCTTAACATTTATGCTATAGATGAAAATATGATAAAAATAAACATAAGGGACTTAGCATCTTTAAACTTCATGTTCAAGGAGATCTATGGTTTTTTAATTGAGTTGAGATTAGGAGTGTAAACAAGTCGAGTCGAGCTCAAGGCACCCTTAGCTTGAGCTTGATTATTTAATCGCGTTCGAATTGGCTTATAGAAGAGAGATTGATATAAATTTAAGCCAATATTAGACTAAAATGATAAAGAAAATGAGCATTTAAGAGACAAATAATAAAGAATAACTTGATATAAAATAAAAATTTTAACATACTTTTAATATATTAAAGATAAAATTTTAAAGTTTAATATATTTTGAATATATTTTATATTAATATTTTAGGTCCTAAACCATAATGAGTCGAATCAATGCTGAATTGTGCTTGGCTAGTGAGTTTATTAAANATATATATATATATATATATATATATATATATAAGCTTAAATTATCACAACTCATGTGTTCATGCAGTTTTGTGCCTTTTATTGTACAAGAATGATGCAAGTTCAAATACAACACAGTGAGTCTATTTTTCTAATTAATTTAAACGAGTCAATTTAGAGTCAAATACGAGCCTAACAAGAACAAGAATATGCAAATCAATCTAAACACAAACACACTGTTCACGAGTAATTTCGAACACGAGATGATTTTGAACAAATTTAATTCGAACGAGTCGAATAAGAGCCAAGCCTAAGCTAGCTCGAACTCCTCATTTATAACCCGAAGCTTTAGAGCTGCTTCCATTCATATAATTAGATCATTCCTATTTATGTATAGTAATTATATGTCTAAATGACTTCGATTTATTCCGTTTGTCCTCTTTATTAAAATATTAAATAAATTTTATTTCCTAAAACATAAATCTATGAATTAATGATCTTGTGAGCCAATATTTGTGTCATGTACATAAGGATTTTAATCAATATTAATGACCATTAGCACACATGATTAAAGAAGCAATAAAATAAGCTAATGAATTTTTTTTTAAAAGATGGATAATTAAAAAATGGCATAAAAAGATAAAATAATAATTCTTATTAGATCAGAGTGAATAATCTACTGATGAAAAATCATTTGTAATCGATGTGCAAAAATTTTTTCCTTTGCTAAATGAGCTTGATGGCTCTTTGTAGATATGTTGATGATGTTAACTCTATGATAATTAAGCTACATAATCACTAATTATTGAAGGAATATCACTTCTTTGTTTAAAATTATGCATAATAGAAACTATTTAAATACACTATGACTTTATTTCATTGTTTTTTAAAAAGAAAATTGCTTATGTGGATATAACATTACATCATTGTAATTTTGTCAAATAAATTTTCAGCCAAAACAAGATAATCATAATTCGAAATGCATCCTCTAGTCAAGATGTTGATTTTATTAGAAGTATGTCAAATCTAAAGCTTGTTTGGTCCTCCAATTAATATTCCAAATTTTTCAATTGTGATTTAAATCAGTGTCATTGGGCTCCTGTTATAAAGATACTCGGTTTAACTGTAATTTTGTTGAAGATATAATTTGAATGATTTTGAATCTGAACATAAGAAAATTTTTACTATAAATCTATTAAGATTTGAGCTTAATCATATTAATTTGTTAGTGACGTATCAGTTATAAACACAACATACATGATTTGAAAGTCTTTTTGTTTTTTTAACTATAACTTTGAACTACAAATTTTCACAACACTAATCAAGTAAATATGCCCACCATGATTTAAATATATCCTGTCCATCTAACTTTTAGTTTGAAAATCTAAAAAATTATATTCAAATCATCACTCAAAATATCATTCATGTTGTCCTTTGCCTCAATTGGCTGTTATTATCATGGAAATGACATGTGCCACACNATTATTATTATTATTATTATTATTATTATTATTTTGATACATTCGATTAATATTTTTCATCAAATATTATTTTTTGTTAGTGTTGATTTAGTATTAGTGAAGAAAGTAGTCATCAAGAATGTGTTGGAAGTTTTACATGTTAGAAGTGGAGCCCGGTTCGACCCCCCTTCTTCCGCTCCTGCAATCGTGAATCGCGATCTCCCGTGAACCGTCGCTCCCGCTACAGATCTCCCGCTCCCGCCTCCTCCATTTTGCGAATCGTCGCGACTCTTCACGCTCCCGCACACGCGAACTGTTCCCGCCCTTTCTCGTTTCGTGAATGTCGCGCCTCCGTTTCATGATTAAAAGAGTGGCGCACGGCTCTCCTTAGATGTGAAGTCACGGTGAAGGCAAGAAGGAGTTCTTGCTAGTGGTGATCGAGCTGAAGAGGAAGAAGGCATCGCAAGGGCATCGCTCTCCAAGGGCTTCTTATTCGGCCAGAAGAAGAAGGTGGTTTTCCAAGGCTTCTTCACGTTTCTTGTGGTAAGTTTGGCTTACGTGTGAAGAAAGAAAAAGGACAGCAAACTTGCTTTCTTTGGAATTTCTTTTTCCTTTTGGTGTGTATTACGGTGGAGAAAGGAGAGAGGAGACAGAGATTTCCCTTGTAATTGTTGAAGAGATCAACCGGTGTAAATTCCTCAATTAGTAAAATCCTCTGCAACTCTGTGGATGTAGGCAATTTGCCGAACCACATAAATCTGTGTTTTCTTTTCTTGTATGAATTTTTCTCGTGCTATTTTTCACTTCGTCGTCGATCGTTTTAAATTTCATATACACCATAACATTACACATATAGCACGTAGTTTTGATATATCTATATTTCTAACATCTAGACTTTGATTTTTACATGCTAGAAATTTTAATTTTCAAGGTTAGTGATAGTGTTATTTATTATGTGATATAAAAGATTTAAGGGGGATTTACAAACCACATAAATTTTTATATATTTACATATCTAACAGCTAAAATTTCATCTTTACATAACTGACACCCAAATCTTTGACATCACATAGAAATACCGTTATCACTAACTTAAAAATTTGAATGCACGTTTTCAAGCCTAAGTTTTGATATGTGTGATATGTATGTACATTTTCCAAGATTTNATTATTATTATTATTATTATTATTATTATTATTTTGATACATTCGATTAATATTTTTCATCAAATATTATTTATTGTTAGTGTTGATTTAGTATTAGTGAAGAAAGTAGTCATCAAGAATGTGTTGGAAGGTTTAGACATATAGCACATAGTTTTGATATATTTATATTTCTAACATCTAGACTTTAATTTTCACATGCTAGAAGTTTGATAGTGTTATTTATTATGTGATATAAAAGATTTAAGGGGGATTTACAAACCACATAAATTTTTATATATTTACATATCCACCAGCTAAAATTTCATATTTACATACCTGATCCTCAAATCTTTGACATCACATAGAAATACCGTTATCACTAACTTAAAAATTTGAATGCACATTTTCAAGCCCAAGTTTTGATATGTGTGATATGTATGTACATTTTCCAAGATTTAAATATTATTAATGTTAAAAATATTATTAATGTAAAAATAAAAGCTTGTGCTAAAATATGTAAATACATAAAAATTGTGTGGCATGAAAGTAAATTGCCCTAAATTTTTTTTTTTNTAAAAATAAAAGCTTGTGCTAAAATATGTAAATACATAAAAATTGTGTGGCATGAAAGTAAATTGCCCTAAAATATTTTTTCTTAAGAGCTATGTTCACCTACAGTAGTTTGGTGGAGAAGATATCAAAGAAGGCCTCAAAATATGTGAAATGAGTAAAGTGTGAAAATAGTTCCCGACTATTTATATGGGGGCCATTTTTGCCCCAATTTATAAAAAAAACATCAAAATAATTCCCTAATTCTTTATATTGATGTTGATATAGTACTACAAAGTACTATTAAAGCTCAATTTTAAAATAAAAGCNATGGGGCCATTTTTGCCCCAATTTATAAAAAAAACATCAAAATAATTCCCTAATTCTTTATATTGATGTTGAAATAGTACTACAAAGTACTATTAAAGCTCAATTTTAAAATAAAAGGGGACTACTTTGATAATTTTATAACTTATGAAACTAAAAATGATCCCACATAAACAGGACTATTTTGGCAGTTTTATGTGAAAGGGAGGTAACAACAATGCATGGAAAGGCAAAGTTAGTACGGATGATTGTGGCGACAGTCCTAAAATCATGACTTCTTAACATGTGGTTGGATGAACTGTGGCTAGATTTTAAGTTTTTTATAGTACTCTTGTTTAAAGATCCGAGTAGAAATAACTCTCACACGACAAAGTTGTGACAATTAAAAACATTTATTTTTAAAAAAAAGTCATAATAAAAAATGTGAATGATACATATTTTCTTTATACATACTATAAAGATATAGTTTATAGCTATATATTTAGTCACACTATATGCAGCCCCATGTTTGTGCAAATAAATAATAACTATGAATTTGAAATTTTTTACTTCGAGTGAATAATTTTTAGGCTTCTCTCCGCTTATTATGGCTTAACATTTATGCTATAGATGAAAATATGATAAAAATAAACATAAGGGACTTAGCATCTTTAAACTTCATGTTCAAGGAGATCTATGGTTTTTTAATTGAGTTGAGATTAGGAGTGTAAACAAGTCGAGTCGAGCTCGAGGCACCCTCAGCTTGATTATTTAATCACATTCGAATTGGCTTATAGAAGAGATAATGATATAAATTTAAGTCAATATTAGACTGAAATGATAAAGAAAATGAACATTTAAGAGACAAATAATAAAGAATAACTTGATATAAAATAAAAAATTTTAATTATATTAAAGATAAAATTTTAAAATTTAATATATTTTGAATATATTTTATATTAATATTTTAGGTTCTAAACCATAATGAGTCGAATCAATGCTGAATTGTGTTTGGCTAGTGAGGTTATTAAGATAAGCTCACTAGCCACTTATCGAGTCGAGCTCAAACCAACTCATGTTTGGCTCACTTACAAATCTAGTACTAGAGATTGTTAATATGATAAATATCTAAAGCATTTCTAACATTTTAAAACTGAAAACATCTACGTTTTCTAAGGGCTCTTTTACATGCCATAAAATGCTTTCATGATGCACATTATATTGATCTCATTTTTAGTCTTGAAGCCACATTCACTTTCCCTTTTACATATAATTATTAACTTTTGTTAGTTTGTAAATTTTCAGTCTTCCTAATTGATTCCTTACCCCCTATTTCCAAAGTTCTAATAGAACTAATCAATTTTGATCTTTATATCATTCATGCTTGCGTTTGAAAGCTATTTAAAATAAAATTTTGACATTAAGTGTTAGAATAATCTTAAATTTTAAGTAAATTACAAATAGAAGATATGAATATATATAATTTTATTAGACCTACTTAGTCCTATAGTTTAGGGCTAAAATGAAGTAATTATAATAAGCTAAAGGNCTTGCGTTTGAAAGCTATTTAAAATAAAATTTTGACATTAAGTGTTAGAATAATCTTAAATTTTAAGTAAATCACAAATAGAAGATATGAATATATATAATTTTATTAGATCTACTTAGTCCTATAGTTTAGGGCTTAAATGAAGTAATTATAATAAGCTAAAGAATTGCATCAAAATTTTTTGGTATTTAGAGAAGATTCATATTTAGCACTTTCAAATATATGCTATATTTAATAATTATAGCATATATTTGATGAAGTTGATGCAGAACAATGAGAGAACAATCAAGAAGAAAACAAAAAAAGAACTTTCCTAGGAGCAAAACATGCCTCAAGGCTTTTGAAGTGGAGTTGAATGAAGGCCGATTGAATTAGGGGTGAGCATTCAGTCAATTTAAATGGATCATATTTCAAATTTGTCATACTATTTGTAACCAAAATCTGAAATTTGAACAAATGAAATAAACAAATTTTTGACAAAACTAAATCGAGTAAATCAAAATTTAATTTTGTTTAAACAATTTGATCTTCAAAAAACCAAAGTTTGGTTGTTAGTTGGAATTTGATTATGAACTAATATCAAGCATTACATATCTTAATTCTATAACATCAGTTTGATTTCATAAATCCTCCAATTAATTCCACTATTTTTTTAAAATTTTCTGATTTGCTCAGTTAAATAAAAATTAAAATCAAAATAAAAAGAAAGAAAGNATTTGATCTTTAAAAAACCAAAATTTGGTTGTTAGTTGGAATTTGATTATGAACTAATATCAAGCATTACATCTCTTAATTCTATAATATCAGTTTAATTTCATAAGTCCTCCAATTAATTTCACCTTTTTTTTTTAATTTTATGATTTGCTCAGTTAAATAAAAATTAAAATCAAAATAAAAAGAAAGAAAACTGATTATTAAAGTTCTAAAAATAAAAATTTGAAATGCATTTTGGAAACCGAGTCGAATCAACCAAACTATTTAGATTCGGTTCGATTTTTCAGTTTTGATCAAATAAATGCACACCCATAGTTTGAATACTCCTTTCCCCTAATAAATGAAAACATCATCATAATCATTCATAATATTAAAAAAAAACAAATTTTTGNTAGTTTGAATACTCCTCCTTTCCCCTAATAAATGAAAACATCATCATAATCATTCATAATATTAAAAAAAAACAATTTTTTTTTAAATAAAACAATAGATAAGTAACCAAATGAAGAAGCCTGAGCCTACTAATATGAGATTTTTCATGTTCTGTTGCCTTGAGCCTACTAGTCTGAGATTGTCAATTTGAGATACTACACCATATCTATTAAACAAATTACTGGCAATACACTCTGGATTTGAAATCTAATTAAATAATGGCAGCAACGCCACAGAAAACGGAACAGCGTAACCAACAATCGCAGCATTTGTACACAAGTATGGCTATATTTAGTAAATATTTAGGAATTAAAATTAGGATTATTATGGCTTCCTAAGTATAAATACTTTGCTTAAAACCTATTATTGGACATTTGCTTGGGTTTATGATAATGAAATTGATTTCTTTAGATTTTGCCCATCTAGGATGTGTTGTGGCATTCTCTTTGAAGTGGTGTATTGTGTCATGATTAAGAAAATTGGTGGCTCTGTGTGTGTCTGTATGTATACCTCTCTTAGCCTCTGGCCTCTTTGGCATTGAGATTTGTGTTTAATATAGGGATATATTTGTAAATAGATGAAGTCTAGGAATTTATTTGTAAATGTTGTAACTTGTAAGGCTTGATCTATTTGGTATCAGAGTTGTAAGCCTAGCAGCCAACCAACATCCTTGTTAGTCTCGATCGGTGTCATAGTCAGTGTAATTCGACCGGTGCAGAGAGCAGACGGATCACGACAGACGCGATCTTCCTTTCTTCCACAAATCGTGACAAATATGATCAGTGTAGAGATGAGGATTGATCTTCTTTTCTTTCGTGAATCGTCGCAGACGAGATTGTGGATCATGGCAGATGGGATTGCGGATCACGGCATCGCTGCAGACGAGTGCTAGGAAGGCACCTAAGGGATCATGACAGTCTAAGCGGGAGAGCGACTTGCATAGTTCAGTCAGTATTTGCTTCTACGACTTGCTGCGAGAGAAAGTTGCGGAGTATCTCTCTGTTTTTGGTGGTTTTTCATATGCAACTGTCTCACTGTTGCCTTCTTCGTGAGAAACAACTTGAAATTGTGACTCTGAAGTGAGGAAGTTAGTGAAGCAGGGCTTCATTTCTGTAGTTGCAACGATAAGGAGGCGAAGGATCGAAGTGGTTGGGTTTGGCATCTGAGACAAAGGGGTTACACCTTCTTGAGAACTAAAGCAAAGTGGATCGCACAAAGTTGTAGAAAGGAAGTCGTGTGTGTGTGATTGAGAATGTCAGGAGACGTAGGTAGTGCAGGAAGTAAGGGGTTTGAACTTCTAAAGAAGATGGATCCTAAAGTTTTGAAGGTCTTTGTCGGTCTCATACAAAAAGTTAGCGTCACGAAGGGAGCCACTACCTTAACATGTTCTCTGGTGCAGGTAAAGCTAGATCTCCCTCCTGTGGATCTGAGGCTTGATGGACCGACCACATATTTGAGTTAGTCGCGTCAGATCAAGGCAGCTCTAGTAGGGAAGAGACTAGAAGAATATATGACGGGAGTCGGGCAAAAAAATGACATTGCTCAAAGGGAAGAGTGGAGAACCACACATGCTGCGCTTTACACCTGGTAACTCACTCGATGCCTCATCAGTGGATGGCATTAGAAAGGTGAGCGACATTTGGGAGAAGCTGAAGAAGATCAATGTTGGAGCTTAGAACCACATGAGGGTGTTTTGGATTCAACATAAGATAGGGGCAGTGGTCCAGAATGATAGATTGATTCAGGAGTACTCTATAGAACTGGAGCGGTTGTGGCAAGGTCTTGATCACTTCTCATCTATGTTGAGTTGTGGTGATCTGTGGTGCAAGAAGGGAGAAATCTCTACATATATGAGAACTATGCAGTTTCAGGCTCATCTAAAACCTTCATTTGATAAGAGGAGATCAATTCTTCTAGCTCATGCGACTATTCCTACACTAAATGAGGTCATTGCTGCGATGATACAGGAGGAGAGTCACATGAAGCTACACTTTAAGCTGAGTGGTTTTTCGAGTGCACGATCAACATTGGCTGTTGCAAGCCCATATGCGCTAGATGTCCAAAAAGAGACTCACAGTGCTACAACTATGATGAAGTTGACCATCTAAGCAGAGCATATCTTAAGCCAACTAATCAGAGAGGGACATACAGACGTGGACAAGGTGGAGGCCGTGGTCGTGGGGATCAAAAAGATGGAAGAGGCGGCTATCAAAAAAATCTGATGGTAACACAGGACGAGGGAGAGACAGGTGTGATTTTTACCAGTGAGGATCATGAGTGTCTGGAGCTGTTGAAGATGAAGCATAAAGCAGCAGGAGATGGAGCCGAGGATGTTTCAAATCCATCGACATCAAGGGGTGACATTGCCACTTATGCATGCTTTAATAAAGATACTGGTGACACACTTGCTCTTGCCTCTATTTCAACCATAGAATCATCAGAATGGATCATAGACTTTGATACTTCCCGTCACATGGCAGGTATCGCTGGAAAATTCTCTTCATATACTCGTCTAGCAGTTTCAGAGAGTATACAGATTGGTGATGGTACAACAGAGACAGTAGTTTGTAAGAGTATAGTGAGATGTACCAATCATATGAATTTCTCCAATGTTTTACATGCTTCTTTTCTAGTAAACCTCTTAACCTTTAGTGTTATTATTCTCAAATTAAAATGCATTATTTTTTTTGGATATTCGTTAGGTAATCTTCCAAGAGAAAGGGACACGTCAGACGCTGGGACTGGAACAAGGCAAAGCGGACTCTGGTACTTGAACCAAGAGGGGATGAACTCAGCTTTGGCATTCGTGATATAAAGTGCTGTAGTAGAAGAATATGGGAGGAACGTTGAGGATGTGTTACTGCTACATCACAGGAGTTTCAGACATTGTAGTCATAGTTTACTAAGTCGGTTGCATCCATTCATGCATGAAAAGGCAAATAAGGAGAAACTGGTGTGTGATGCATTTGAGTTTAGCAAGCTCACTAGGAGCTCGTATGCCAATTTTGGGAATAAGAGCTCTGACATTTGATTTAATATATTCTGATGTATGGAGATCTTATCCTACTTGTTATATTAATGGTTATCAATATTTTATTACTTTTATTATTTTATTTTCTTTTGTTACATGAATATACTTGATGAAACAAAAGAGTGAGGTGCTTGCTTGCATTACAGATTTCCACAAGGCAATCCACACCCAATATAATGCAGTTATGAAGGCAATGAGATCTAAAAATGAGACAAAATATATCAACAAAACATTTGAGAACTACTCTTCAGCTCAAGGGATACACATCAAACCACATACACTCATACACACTAACACGAAATAAAGTAGCAAAGAGGAAGAATTACCATCTTCTAAAAGTACCTCGAGCATGATGATGATAATGAATGTCCCACAACACTTATGAGTTGAGTTAAGGGTGAAATGACGATGGCAAGCAGTGTTGATAATCGCCCAAATGATTAACAGGATGCTCTCAAGAGTACCAGAGTGGAAGTTTCCTTGTCAAATGTTGAAAGGAGGCATGGGATACTTCTATTGAAGGTATTTAGATCTGTATGTTTTGTGGAAGACAACAAACCAACGGTAAGGAAGTTGGATCAAAGAGTTGTGAAATGTGAGTTCGTGGGTTATGTTGCTTCCTAGAAGAGTTGAGTCTGTTAAAGCCTGGTTGAAAAGAGACTCTTTATAAGTATGGATGTGTCATTTAGAGAATTTGAACCATACTAGACTCTGGAGGTGAATTCACCCTTCGGTAAAAAAACATTAGAGATATGAGGCAAGTGGGAGCAATGCCATGTCTTATGATGAGGGATGAATCAACTGATATAGAAATTGAAGAGATTGGCCCCAAAAATGGTGAGATTCAGGTTGAAGTTGAGTTAAAGGTGAATACATGGAGGAAGAAAAAACTGAGGGAGAAGAGTCTACAATGCCAACAACCCAATTTTCTCTAACTCTTGAGACACATACATCATCTACATTTGATTAAAAACTCTCAAGTGGCATTATTCTTCCTCCATCCACTCTTAGCCCCACAACGTTAAGGAAGACTATTGGCATCAATTTTTGATGTAACACATTTAAGATGTATAATTGAATGATTTGGGGGCTATTTAATATTTATTCATAGAGTCCTATAGCTCAAGATAACCATCTAAACCTCCCGGTACCCGTTCAGGGCACAAAACTAGAGCTTGCGATGATTCAATCTTGCTCAAGAGAATCCATTGTTGGATAACATTGGTTATGATACAAAACATATTTAATATCTTTTTTGTGTTTAGAGAACATGACCCATCTATTTGGATCCTCCCATGGTCAAAGGAAGTCACGAAAACCTTCCACACATGTTTCAAGAGAGTTAGGGTTTCAGGTGATGTACCCGCACAGTAGTTTGAAGCGCCTGTTGGTACCAAAATTTCATTGGTAGAAGACATAAAAATTCTTATGTTTGGAGTTATGAGACCATATTTTAGTCATATTTAATCTCACATACCTTTTGAATCGAGGAAACCCTCCGGCGGACGTTTTCTGCAAAAAAAAGGGTTTTTGGCCCAGACTGACACTTAGACGCCCAAAATGGCCTCCAAAATCTCCTAACATAGGAGAAAAATATTAGGCACCCAGAATAGCTAAAACTGAGAGTACAAAAAGTAGGCTCTAGGAGGGGAGGGGGGTTGCAGCCCCCAGTACCAGAGTCGTGGCGACTAGGCATCAGACCAATTTCTACTAAGCTTTTTCTCAAAATCTGCACCTAACACACCTCCATAAGCAGCTAAAAAACATAGATCACACAAATGAGAGTGAAGATATGCACGGGGAAGATAAAAAGCTGCTAAGGGGTCTTCTTTTGGAAGGTTCTAGGAAAGGTGAGCAAGCCCCGTTTAGCAAAAAATAAGGGAAATATGGCTGGCTTGGCTTTTCTTACCCTTTGGCTTCTCCTAGAATCCAATCAAGCTGGTTTTCTTCTTAGGAGTTCTTCTTCTTCATATTTGGTGAGAGATAGAGGATCTTATTCATTGGAGCTTGAAGTTTTTCTTGGAGGCTTTGAGGTAGATATCACTAGAAAAGGTGAGAGAAAGGGGTTGCTTCGTAAAGCCCTTGCTTCTTCTTCTTCCTCCTCCAAAGTCTCTCATCCCTCATCCTCTCCTTCTTCCTCAACCACTTTCTTTGAGCGTGCGAGGAGCTTTGCTTGGAAGAGTTGCATTGAAGAGGATAGGAGAGCTTCATCTCTCCTAAGAAAGTAGGAGAGCATCATCTCTCTTAAGGAGGAAGGAAAGCTTCTTCCTAGCAACATCGGAACGTGGACAGCTAAAGAGAACGCTTCGATCAACCATCACATGGGTAAGAATCTCTAGAAAGTCTTAGTTTTTTTTTTAATTTGTAGAGCCCCCTAGGTCTAGTTGTTAAAAAAATAGGCTAGGGTCTTTGTGCTTAGAGAAAAGCCCCTTAGTTTAGGAGCTTTTTGCGATTCCCCTACGAATCCGTGAGCAAAACCTCACCCTTAGAACGTCAACTTAATTGTCCAAGAGACTAGCAACCTTGGGCCCATCAGTGGCTTCATCACTTGACGAGTGAGATAAAGAAATCTTAAGCAAGAGAACAAAAATTTCTTTGATCCTAGTTCCCTAAACAACGAAGGCTACGTCCGTACGAGAAATCCTTCACTTTCGTGAAGATTCTCTCATAAGGAGAAGTTTCTTCACCTTATTGATTGGCCAAAGGAAGGCCCTTTGTTACAACGAGTAACATACGGTATCTACGACTTTGTCATTTCACCATAGGTTCCCCGCCTGATTTTGTCGTCAAAATTGATCGGGCCTTATTAGATGCAGATGTTCGCTTTCACACGGTATGTTTGGCATGATTTTAAAATTGCATCAAGATACCCTATTTTGCATGCGTCATCGATTAGTCGTCCACTTGATCAACTCGATCGACCATTTTCTCACTGATTCGATTGATCGACCGTCACCAGTTCGATCACTTCAATCAACCATCCTCCGTTGATTAGCCACTCACGTTGGCTCGATCGACGCATTCTATTGAATCAGTCGATTAGCAGTCACCGACCTAATTGTCCCGATCAACATTTTTTTGCCAGTTTGAACGATCAACCGTCATCGGCTCGATCATATCAATTGATTATCCCTTGTCAAATCGGTCGCCAAAGTTGAGAATGGTATTTTGTGTTTATTTTGCAGATAAAATCAAAGAATTGAAGAGTAGATAGCAAGATGGAAATGTAAAAATGGAGCATAGAAGTATTATTGGGCGCCTAGGCGTCAGACTCAATACAGAAAGAAGCCCCAACCTGAGAGCAAGACACCGTGACAGCGACCCCTGAGCACCTAGGTGCCCGCGATATTGATACCTAGACGCCACACACTTGGGCTCTTAGGCACCACATTGTCAGTTCCCAAACAGAGAGCCTGATACTTAGGCGCCAACCTCTGTACCCTTAGGCGTCCAAACTGAATTCAACAGTTGGGGAAGTTCAAACCTCCATATCGTGGGAGATCGTCCAGAAATGAATGGTGATAGTGGAAAGTAATGAGAGAAGAATATAAAAAGCAAGGAGATGGAGTGTTGTTGGTTTTTGATACTTGTGGTTTCTTCCTTGCTTGAGTTCCACTTTTCTTCTCCCCAACTAGTGAAGAGAAGACGCATGACAACGACAGAAGATAGGGAGTTGGAGAGTTTGCTTGCATGTCATCGGCTTTGTATAGTTAAGAAAAGAAAGCTAAATTATTTGTTGTAATTAATGTAATCTCTTATTTGTATTACTTGTGTAGATTGAATTCTTTATTAGTCAATGTATTGTGTTAATTTTATAAGCATGCATTGTGAGTAGACTTCTTAATCTTCCTTGGGATGGTTATGTTAGATGAATTGAATTGATAAGGCTGTTTAATTAAACTTAATCTATTGTGATGATTAACTTTTTGAACTTCATTTGCATTTCATTCTGACTAAGTGTTGTGTTAAAATCTATTTTGAATCATAAAACTTGGGAAAGAGTATAGTGAAATCAACTAGGTCAATTTCAATAACCTATAGGAGTAGGAACATATCCTGTAAAAAAATGCAAATGTTAGAGAAATATGCTATGATTGGGTTACATCATTGGGTTTGCCTTAACGATTCGGTCAAACTGACTATAAGTTTGCTAAAGTCGGAGCTCTGGTTAACTTTGAATTGAAGTTTGAATATTTTTGCTCAAAAGATTACTTCTAGATCCGTGTCATGCATCGAAATTCATGTCGGATGATGAAAATTTATGATGACATATCAATACTAATTTTTTCAGTTGTAAACATCATGGTAGATGAATAGCATAATTAATCTTCATAAAAACAAACAAGAAGTTGCACAAGCCAACCAAAGACAAATATTGTAGTCCATCGTGCCACCTAAGTTTCATCTCAACATAGTATCCTTATGTGAGTCTCATCATACTACACATCTGAATGGAGTAAGGTCTATTTTGCTTTGCTTTAATCACTTCTAAGATAATGTTTTACTATATTAGTTACCGGGAAAATCAAACTACACAAAGCTATATAAAAATTTGTTTACTGTAAAATGCTTTGGTCATTATTAGTAGTTTGTGACATTTTTTCAATTTTTGTATGAAAATAGAATCTCAACTTGCCTGCAACATGGTTGTTGAAGGTTCAATTTCCCAGGATGAGTTTGTGGATTTGAATCATGCATATTAACATTTTGGCTCAACTTTCCCACAAATAGAGTAAAAGTGTCTTTTCAGCTAATTTTCACAGCAGAAAATCTATTTTTTTCTCAATATTTAATATGTATATTTTTATCACTTTCAACAGTTATTTAAATTAAATAAATGGAAATGTCTAAGACAATACAATAAATTAGGATGTATTTAACATTGGCAACTTGTCATGATTTTTAATTTATTAAATAAATTAGGATGTATTCTTGGGCAGGGCGGAGCACTCCAAGAAAGATTTCTTTTACTAACTCTGGATCCACTCCTGTATTCTGGCAGGCTTCAGTGAAAATCTTGCGGAAGTATTCCTTGAGGGATTTCCTCTCATTTTGACGAACTCCCGATAAGTGGGATAAATCTTTGATTATCATTTTATTTTCTATGAACTGATCTATGAATAGTCTAACATGCTCATTGAAGGTGTTGATAGTGCCCCTGGGAGGGAGTAGAACCATGTGCGGGCTTGACACTTGAGAGTTGCAGGAAACATTTCACAAAGAAGCGCATCAGAAGCACGATGAATATGCATGATGCTTCAATAATGATTGATGTGCTCGTATGGGTCAATTACCCCTTTGTATCACATTTTNCCTTGAGCCTACTAGTCTGAGATTGTCAATTTGAGATACTACACCATATCTATTAAACAAATTACTGGCAATGCACTCTGGTTTTGAAATCTAATAAAATAATGGCAGCAACGCCACAGAAAACGGAACAGCGTAACTAACAATCGCAGCATTTGTACACAAGTATGGCTATATTTAGTAAACATTTAGGAATTAAAATTAGGATTATTATGGCTTCCTAAGTATAAATACTTTGCTTAAAACCTATTATTGGACATTTGCTTGGGTTTATGATAAAGAATATTGATTTCTTTAGATTTTGTCCATCTAGGATGTGTTGTGGCATTCTTTTTGAAGTGGTGTATTGTGTCATGATTAAGAAAGCTGGTGGCTCTGTGTCTGTATGTATACCTCTCTTAGCCTCTGGCCTCTTTGGCATTGAGATTTGTGTTTAATATAGGGATATATTTGTAAATAGATGAAGTATGGGAATTTATTTGTAAACGTTGTAACTTGTAAGGCTTTATCTATTTGGTATCAGAGCTGTAAGCCTAGCAGCCAACCAACATCCTTGTTAGTCTCGATCGGCGTCATAGTTAGTGTAATTCGACCGGTGCAGAGAGCAGACGGATCGCGACAGACACGATCTTCCTTTCTTCCACAAATCGTGACAAATATGATCAGTGTAGAGACGAGGATTGATCTTCTTTTCTTTCGTGAATCGTCGCAGACGAGATTGTGGATCATGGCAGACAAGATAGCGGATCACGACATCGCTGCAGACGAGTGCTAGGAAGGCATCTAAGGGATCATGAGAGTCTAAGCGGGAGAGTGACTTGCATAGTTCGGTCAGAAATTGCTTCTACGACTTGCTGCGAGAGGAAGTTGCGGAGCATCCCTCTGTTTCTGGAGGTTTTTTATATGCAGCTGTCTCACAGTTGCCTTCTTTGTGAGAAACAACTTGAAATTGTGACTCTGAAGTGAGGAAGTCAGCGGGGCAGGGCTTCATTTCTGTAGTTGCAACGATAAGGAGGCGAAGGATCAAAGTGGTTGGGTTTGGCATCTGAGATAAAGGGGTTACGTCTTCTTGAGAACTAAAGCAAAGTGGATCGCACGAAGTTGTAGAAAGGAAGTCGTGTGTGTGTGAAGATGGATCCTAAAGTTTGAAGGCCTTTGCCGGTCTCTTACAAAAAGTTTGTGTCACGAAGGGAGCCACTACCTTAACATGTTCTCTGGTGCAGGTAAAGCTAGATCTCCCTTTTGTGGATCTGAAGCTTGATGGACCGACCACATATTTGAGTTAGTCGCGTCGGATCAAGGCAGCTCTAGTAGGGAAGAGACTAGAAGAATATTTGACGGGAGTCGAGCAAAAAATGACATTGCTGAGAGGGAAGAGTGGAGAACCACACATGTTTTGCTTTACACTTGGTAACTCACTCAATGCCTCATCAATGGATGGCATTACAAAGGTGAGCGACATTTGGGAGAAGCTGGAGAAGATCAATGTTGGAGCTTAGAACCACATGAGGGTGTTTTGGATTCAACGTAAGATAGAGGCAGTGGTCCAGGATGATAGATCGATTCAGGAGTACTCTATAGAACTGGAGCGGTTGTGGCAAGGTCTTGATCACTTCTCACCTATATTGAGTTGTGGTGATCAGTGGTGCAAGAAGGGAGAAATTTCTGCACATATGAGAACTATGCAGTTTCAGGCTCATATAAACCCTTCATTTGATCAGAGGAGATCAATTCTTCTAGCTCATGCGACTATTCCTACACTAGATGAGGTCATTGCTGCGATGATACAGAAGGAGAGTCACATGAACCTACCTTTTAAGCTGAGTGGTTTTTTGAGTGCACGATCAGCATTGGCTGTTGCAAGCCCAGATGCGCTAGATGTCCAAAAGGAGACTCACAAGTGCTACAACTACGGTGAAGTTGACCATCTAAGCAGAACATATATTAATCCACCTAAGTAGAGAGAGACATGCAGACGTGGAGAAGGTGGAGGTCATGGTCGTGGTCGTGGTGATCAAAAAGATGGAATATGGGGCTATCAAAAAAATCTGATGGTACACAGGACGAGGGAGAGACAGGTGTGATTTTTACTAGTGAGGATCATGAGTGTCTGGAGTTGTTGACTTTCTCACTATACTCTTACAAACTCTTACTAGTGAGGATCATTGAGTAGGATTGTAAAGAGAGGATCATTGAGTAGGATTGTAAAGAGAGAAAGGAGGAGAACTTCTAGGATTTGCTTTTACTAGTGAGGATCATTGAGTAGGATTGTAAAGAGAGAAAGGCTCAAAAGAGAACTTCTAGGATTTGTTCTTGGGAATGGATTTGTGAGATAAGTTGTATTTTTATTTCTTTTATTTTGTAAACTTGTTTTTATATATGAAATCCGTGAGATAAGTTGTGTCTTTTATTTCTTTTGTTTTGTAAACTTGTTTTTATATATGAAATCCATGTTTTATTGTATCCTTCTCATGAATTTTGAGTAGACTTCTTTATCCTTCTCCCTACTTTGAGATATAGTATTGTGAAGAATTGATTTTACTTTTTATGGTTTTAAATGTTAATAATTTGTGATGATTTGAACTCCAATTTTCATTTACTTTTTGATCTAGTCAATTGAAATGTTAAAACTTGTTGAGAGACATATGTTTTTAAAAGGGAAATGATTTCTACAACATATGGATAATCACATTTGATTTCATGAGAGAGTATGTCATCCATGAGATTGGGTAAAAATAAATAAGGAAATATACTTTGTTGGATGCAGAACTGAAGATTTTAAGAGACAGTAGTTTGTAAGAGTATAGTGAGATGTACCAATCATTTGACTTTCTCCAATGTTTTACATGCTTCTTTTCCAGTAAACTTCTTAACCTTTAGTGTTATTATTCTCCAATTAAAATGCATTATTTTTTTTGGATATTTGTTAGGTGATCTTCCAAGAGAAAGGGACACGTCAGGCGCTGAGAATGGAACAAGGCAAAGCAGACTCTGGTACTTGAACCGAGAGGGGATGAACTCAGCGCTGACATTCGTGATAGAAAGTGTTGTAGTAGAAGAATATGGGAGGAACGTTGAGGATGTGTTACTGCTACATTACAGGCATTTTGGACATTGTAGTCATAGTTTACTAAGTCGGTTGTATCCATCCATGCATGAAAAGACAAATAAGGAGAAACTGGTGTGTGATGCATGAGTTTAGCAAGCTCACTAGGAGCTCTTATGCCAATTTGGGGAATAAGAGCTTTGAAATTTAATTTAATATATTATGATGTATGGGGATCTTATCCTACTAATTTTATTAATGGTTAACAATATTTTATTACTTTTATTGATTTATTTTCTTGTGTTACATGGATATACTTGATAAAACAAAAGAGTGATGTGCTTGCTTGCTTTACAGATTTCCACAAGGCAATCCACACCCAATATAATGAAGTTATGAAGACAATGAGATCTAAAAATGAACCAAACTATATCAACAAAACATTTGAGAATTACTTTTCAGCTCAAGGGATACACATCAAACCACACACACCCATACACACTAACACGAAATAAAGTAGCAAATAGGAAGAATTAACATGTTCTAGAAGTACCCCGAGCATGATGATGGCAATGAATGTCCCACAACACTTATGAGTTGAGTTAAGGGTGAAATGATGATGGTAAGCAGTGTTGATAACTACCTAAATGATTAACAGGATGCCTCAAGAGTATCGGAGTGGAAGTCTCCTTTTCAGATGTTGAAAAGAGACATGGGATACTTCTATTGAATGTAGTTAGATCTGTATGCTTTGTGAAAGACAACAAACCATCTGTAAGGAAGTTGGATCCAAGAGTTATGAAATGTGAATTTGTGGGTTATTTTGCTTCTCAGAAGAGTTGAGTCTGTTGAATCCTGATCAAAAAGAGACTCT
Source organism: Phalaenopsis hybrid cultivar (assembly GCA_002079205.1). Classification (NCBI taxonomy): domain Eukaryota; kingdom Viridiplantae; phylum Streptophyta; class Magnoliopsida; order Asparagales; family Orchidaceae; genus Phalaenopsis; species Phalaenopsis hybrid cultivar. The sequence continues at coordinate 150,606 of JXCR01111661.1, read as the reverse complement.
TTATAAGTATGGATGTGTCATTTAGAGAACTTGAATCATACTAGACTCTGCAGGTAAATTCAACCTTCGATAAACAAACATTAGAAATATGAGGCAAATGGGAGCAATGTCATGTCTTGTGATGTGGGATGAATCAACTGAGATAGAAATTGAAGAGATTGGCGCCAAAAATGGTGAGATTCAGGTTGAAGTTGAGTTAAAGGTGAATACATTGAGGAAGAAGAAAACTAAGGGAGAAGAGTCTACAATGCCAACAAGTCCCTTGTCTCAACCTTCCCTAACTCTTGAGACACATACATCATCCACATTTGATTAAAAACTCTCAAGTGATATTATTCTTCCTCCATCCACTCCTAGCCCCACAACGTTAAGGAAGACTATTCACATTAATTTTTTATGTAACACGTTTAGGATGTATAATTGAATGATTTGGGGGCTATTTAATATTTATTCATAGAGTCATATAGCTCAAGACAACCATCTAAACCTCCTGGTACCTGCTCAGGGCACAAAATTAGAGTCTGCGATGATTCAGTCTTGCTCAAGAGAATCCATTGTTGGATAGCATCGGTTATGATACAAACCATATTTAATATATTTTTGGTGTTTAGAGATCATGCCCCATCTATTTGGATCCTCCCATGGTCAAAGGAAGTCACGAAAACCTTCCACACATGTTTCAAGAGAGTTAGGGTTTCAGGTGATGTACCCGCACAGTAGTTTGGAGCGCCTGTTAGTACCAAATTTCATTGGTAGAAGACATAAAAATTCTTGTCGTTGGAGTTATGAGACTATATCTTAGCCATATTTAATCTCCCATATCTTTTGAATCGAGGAAACCCTCCGGCGGACGTTTTTGGCAAAAATTATGGTTTTCGGCCCAGACTGACGCTTAGGCGCCCATAATGGCCTCCAGAATCTCCTAAAATAGGAGAAAAAAAATTAGGCACCCAAAGTAGCTAAAACTAAGAGTACAAAAAGTAGGCGCTAGGAGGAGAGGGGGGTTGCAGCCCCCCGTGCCCGAGTCGTGGCGACGAGGCATCAGGCCAATTTCTGCTAAGCTTTTTCTCAAAATCTGCACCTAACACACCTCCATAAGCAGCTAAAAAGCATAGATCACACAGATTAGAGTGAAGATATGCACGGGGAAGATCAAAAGCTGCTAAGGGGTCTTCTTTTGGAAGGTTCTAGGAAAGGTGAGCAAGCCCCGTTTAGCAAAAAATAAGGGAAATATGGCTGGCTTGGCTTTTCTTACCCTTGGCTTCTCATAGAATCCAATCAAGGTGGTTTTCTTCTTAGGGGTTCTCCTTCATATTTGGTGAGAGATAGAGGAACTTCTTCATTGGAGCTTGAAGGTTTTCTTGGAGGCTTTGAGGTAGATATCACTAGAAAAAGGTGAGAGAAAGGCGTTGCTTCCTAAAGCCCTTGCTTCTTCTTTTTCCTCCTCCAAAGTCTCTCATCCCTCATCCTCTCCTTCTTCCTCAACCACTTTGTTTGAGCGTGCGAGGAGCTTTGCTTGGAGGAGCTACATTGAAGAGGATAGGAGAGCTTCATCTCCTAAGAAATTAGGAGAGCATCATCTCTCTTAAGGAGGAGGGAAAGCTTCTTCCTAGCAACGTCGGAGCGTGAAAAACTAAAGAAAATGCTTCGATCAACCATCACATGGGTAAGAATCTCTAGAAAGTCTTAATTTTTTTAATTTGTAGAGCCCCCTAGGTTTTGTTGTTAAAAAAATAGGCTAGGGTCTTTGTGCTTAGAGAAAAGCCCCTTAGTTTAGGAGCTTTTTCCGATTCCAGTACGAATCCGTGAGCAAAACCTCAACTTAATTGTCCAAGAGACTGGCAACCTTGGGCCCATCAGTGGCTTCATCACTTGACGAATGAGATAAAGAAATCTTAAGCAAGAGAACAAAAAATTTCTTTGATCCTAGTTCCCTAAATAACGAAGGCTACGTCCGTACAAGAAATCCTTCACTTTTGTGAAGATTCTCTCATAAGGAGAAGTTTCTTCACCTTATTGATTGGCTAAAGGAAGGTCGTTCGTTAGAACGAATAACATGCAATATCTACCATTTTGTCATTTCACCCTAGGTTCCCCGTAAGATCCCTAGGATGAGCCTGATTTTGTCGTCAAAATTGATTGGGCCTTATTATATGCAGATGTTCGCTTTCATACGATATGTTTGGCATGATTTTAAAATTGCATCAAGATACCCTATTTTGCATGTGTCATCGATTGGTCGTTCACTTGATCAGCTCGATCGACCATTTTCTCACTGATTCGATTGATCGACCATCACCAGTTCAATCGCTTCAATCAACCATCCTCCGCTGATTAGCCACCCACGTTGGGTCGAGCGACGCATTCTATTGAATCGGTCGATTGGCAGTCACCGAACCAACTGTCCCGATCAACATTTTTCTGCCTATTTGAACGATCAACTGTCATCGGCTCGATCATATCAATTGATTATCCCTTGTCAAATCGGTCGCCAAAGTTGAGAATGGTATTTTGTGTTTTTTTTGCAGATAGCATCAAAGAATTGAAGAGTAGATAGTAAGATGGAAATGTAAACATGGAGCATAGAATTATTACTGGGCGCCTATGCATCAGAATCAATACAGAAAGAAGCCCCAACCTGAGAGCAAGACACCATGACACCGACCCTTGAGCGCCTAGGTGCCCGCGATACTGATACCTAGACGCCACACACTTGGGCTCTTAGGCACCACATTATCAGTTCCCAAACAGAGAGCCTGACACTTGGGCGCCAACCTCCGTACCCTTAGGTGCCCAAACTGAATTCAACAGTTGGGGAAATTCAAACCTCCATATCGTGGGAGATCGTCCAGAAATGAATGGTGATAGTGGAAAGTAATGGGAGAAGAATATAAAAAGCAAGGAGATGGAGTGTTGTTGGTTTTTGATACTTAGTGGTTTCTTCCTTGCTTGAGTTCCACTTTTCTTCTCCCCAAATAGTGAAGAGAAGCGACATGACAACAACAGAAGAAAGGGAGTTGGAGAGTTTGCTTGCATGTCATCGGCTTTGTATTGTGAAGGAAAGAAAGCTAAATTATTTGTTGTAATTAATGTAATCTCTTATTTGTATTACTTGTGTAGATTGAATTCTTTATTAGTCAATGTATTGTGTTGATTTTATAAGCATGCATAGTGAGTAGACTTCTTAATCTTCCTTGGGATGGCTATGTTAGATGAATTGAATTGATAATGTTGTTTAATTAAACTTAATCTATTGTGATGATTAACTTTTTGAACTTCATTTGCATTTCATTCTGACTAAGTGTTGTGTTAAAATCTATTGTGAATCATAAGACTTGGGAAAAACTATAGTGAAATCAACTAGGTTAATTTCAATAACCTATAGGAGTAGGAACATATCCTGTAGAAAAATGCAAATGTTAGATAAATGTGCTATGATTGGGTTAGTAATGTGATTTATGGAAATAAACTTATTTCTAACCAAACTTCTTTGTACCAACAGGAGGGGGTAAAAAAGAGTGTTGTTCCTATGTGTCACTAAGATTTTCTACATGCTATTCTTAATTTGAAGAGATCAACTTAAACCATTTCAGAGAAGAACCAAAAAGTATTTGACACCTTCAATTTATTTGTGTAAAGTTAGAAATGCTTTTGTAGGATTTAAACCAAAACAAAATTCAGGCTAGGACTAAAATTTGTAGGGTAGAACTTTTCCTATTAAGATTCATGTCGCTCCATGTGAGATCGACATCCAAACTCAAATACCGGCATTACTGAAACACCACGTATACATGCATGAGCTGCCTGTGTGTTGCAACACTTAACGCATTGCAAGGTGCAATTAATGCAGAAGTTTGAACAATTTTGATCGGATGACCTAAAGAGATTCCCTTGATCAAACGATATTTGATGGACATTTGAGAGCCTAACGATGTCGAAATTGAACTATCTTGGGCTCATTGGATTCGTCTTGTCGAGACGCTCAAATTCACTATAAATTTACTGGATTTGACATCAATTTGGCCTTCCAAATTTGTTTGAAAAACTTTTAAAAGTGGTTTAATATCTTGTTCTAAGCTTGATTTTATTCATATTTAACGAATTTTGACATCATTGGGTTTGCCTTAACGATTCGGTCAAACTGACTATAAGTTTGCTAAAATTGGAGCTCTGGTTAACTTTGAATTGAAGTTAGAATATTTTTTGCTCAAAAGATTACTTCTAGATCCGTGTTATGCATCAAAATTCATGTCGGATGATGAAAATTTATGATGGCATATTAATACTAATTTTTACAGTTGTAAACATCATGGTAGATGAATAGCATAATTAATCTTCTTAAAAACAACCAAGAAGTTGCACAAGTCAACCAAAGACAAATATTGTAGTCCATCGTGCCACCTAAGTTTCATCTCAATATACTATCCTTATGTGAGTCTCATCATACTACACATCTGAAAGGAGTAAGTTCTATTTTGCTTTTCTTTAATCACTTCTAAGATAATGTTTTACTATATTAGTTACCGAGAAAATCAAACTACACAAAGCTATATACAAATTTGTATGCTGTAAAATGCTTTGGTCATTATTAGTAGTTTGTGACAATTTTTCAATTTTTGTATGAAAATAGAAGCTCAATTTGCCGGCAACATAGTTGTTGAAGGTTCAATTTCCGACGATGAGATTGTGCGTTTGAATCATGCATATTAACATTTTGGCTCAACTTTCCCCCAAATAGAGCTAAAGTGTCTTTTCAGCTGATTTTCACAGCAGAAAATCTATTTTTTTCTCAATATTTAATATGTATATTTTTTATCACTTTCAACAATTATTTAAATTGAATAAATTGAAATGTCTAAGACAATACAATAAATTAGGATGTATTTAACAATGGCAACTTGTCATGATTTTTAATTTATTAAATAAATTAGGATGTATTCTTGGGCAGAGCGGAGCTCTCCAAGAAAGATTTCTTTTACTAACTCTGGATCCACTCCTGTGTTCTAGCAGGCTTCAGTGGAAATCTTGCGGAAGTATTCCTTGAGGTATTTCCCCTCATTTTGACGAACTCCCGATAAGTGGGATAAATCTTTGATTATCATTTTATTTTCTATGAACTGATCTATGAATAGTCTAACATGCTCATTGAAGGTGTTGATAGTGCCCCTGGGAGGGAGTAGAACCATGTGCGGGCTTGACACTTGAGAGTTGCAAAAAACATTTCACAAAGAAGCACATCAAAGGCACGCCGAATGTGCATGATGCTTCAATAATAATCTATGTGCTCGTATGGGTCAGTTACCCCCTTCGTATCACATTTTCCAAACAGTGAATAAGAAAATAGTGGAAGGCTATTCAAGTCCTTCTAAGGNTATTTGGCACAATATAATTTGAACTAATTCACTTTATCCATTCACTATAATTTCTTGACAAGGATAAGGATGATTTTATATGCATTGAATAACACATTTAAACCCTCATTAGTATCATTAGTTATTTAATAGTTATTAAAATTACATATTTATTTTAATTGTCCATTCACTATAATTTCTTGACAAGGAGAATGATGCTTTCTTATATATTGAATATCACATTGGAATTCACTATAATTTCTTGACAAGGAGAAGGATGCTTTCTTATATATTGAATATCACATTTAACTAATTCATTAGTATCATTAGTTATTTAATAGTTATTAAAATTACATATTTATTTCAATTGTCTATTAATGATAGATAAGCAAATTGGACTTCATTGTTGCAATTAAAGTATTGCTTTTCTAAAATCTTAGTTTGCAGTTCTAAACCACTCCCTGTGAGATCGATATCTAGGACTCTTTTAGAGCCTCATATTACTTGAACGATATGTATACTTGTGTTGATAAGTGTGACTTTACAATTATTGAATATTTATTACATCCATATTTATTTTATATTTTAAGCATATAAAAAGTCGCCGGTCAATTATCCAGAGAGAATCTGATCCAAAATTTGAGAGATCATTAAGATCCATTTCTTATAAAATTTAAGGATGATATTAATATGAAAATTGAGAAAATCACTAGATGAATATTAGTTCTTATAAAATTTAAGGATGATATTAATATGAAAATTGAGAAAACCACTAGAAGAATATTGGATCTGGAAAGAAATATGAGGAACAAGGATATGAATCAATCTAAAAAAGAAGAGTTGAAAGAAAAATTTAAATTTGAGGACTTTGTAGGAATCTCTGGATCTGGAAAAGATTGGGTGATTGATCCAGGATTATTTAAATAAAATTTTGATCCACGTGGAATCATTTATCAAGCTGACGATATTAAACAAAGCATTTTATGGGAGCCAACCCATATTTATCAGTGTGGCTTGATTTAGTGTGCTTGAGATTTATGATTGTTAGTGTTGTATTGTGTTTGTTTTAGTATTGATTGATTAGTTTGCTTGATATTTGGTAGATGTTTGGATTGTTAGTGGTTTGATTTTCTTTTTGTGTGTCATGAGGGAAATGATTTCTTAACTTCTTATCATGGTTAGACTTGTATGTTCTCTTGTAGTAGTTGGACTGATTAATCCACTACAACTTGGGTCTTACCCAGACTTAAGTTTTAGAAGAGACATTATGAATTTATCAGTGAAAACTCCATTTTTAATTTTGTTACTTTCTTTCGCTAACTTTTTTTTTCATTTGATAGAGCAGCTAACATATTTGATGAGTAACATGTGGATGATTTTACACTATCCTTATAACTACTAGAGGTGCTTAATTAAAGGGATATGGTGAAACTTGAGGTTGGTGTTCACGACCCAATGTATCAGGGATAATCTTATCTTTGGGATTTGAATCTATAAAAATCATTTATAAGTACCCAATATATTTGTGTAAATATTCCGTTAGAAATTGGAAGTAAGTTAGTGAGATGTGATGAGATGAGGGAAGAATTGACCTCATTTATCTTGTTCATTTGTTTGTGTTTCTGTTACAATTTTATAAGACTTGAAGAAAATATTATATTCCAATGCTGATACATGTTATGCTAGTTAGACTTTTGTTTAATTTATTTCATTATGACATGTTAATTTTATATTTACTTTCTATTACATGTTTTCTATCCTAATAAATAATTGTAGATGTTTTTGATAAACATTTATGGTAGATAGAATTTCTAAACAATTTTTCTTTCTACTTATATATTTTGTACTAATTGTTATACATTTAAAAAAATCAAGTTTAGGGGTAGGAAGAAAAATAAAATTTTAAATTGAGTATACATTTTTTTAGTTTAATATTATTGCAAGCATGTTTTATGCTAGATTTACTTTTTCTTGTAGTCATTCTACCCAGATTATGAATATATATGAATTTCATAAGATGTTGTAGTAGTTACTAGATTCAATTTTCACTTTTTTTTCCTACTACATTTAACGACATTAATTGCAAAATATTTAAAAATTTAAGTTTGGGTGAAGAAAAATTTCTTTAAAAGAATGAAACTAAATTTTATTTGTCCTCAATTAGCTATATTTTAAAATTTTAATTTATCATGACCTTTGTTATTAGAGGCTAACTTTTGATAACTATATTTGTGTTTCTAAATATACAGTAGACTTAAGCAAAAGTTTTCAATAATGAAAGTTGATTCTAGAGTTAAGATATTTGGTACAAAAGAATAAGGCTATGCTTTTTCTATTTAATGTAAAGAAAATTGTGTTTCTAAAGTATTAAGAATCTTAGAGTTTCATGTAAGAAGAAAAGAATGAGACATTATGAAAAATCTTCAAACCTAATATGAATTTATAAAGTCAAGGAATCTGAAAAGTTTTTAACTTCAAGAAGAGGATATTGAAGTTCAAAATTATTAAAGACTATCCAAATATAGTAATCCTCACATGAAAAGGAATAAAGAAAAGAAAGTATTTAAAAATGGTCCTAAAAGAAAAAAAAGAAAAGAAAAGTATGTGAGGAGAAGCTTGAGGAGATGCCTAATCAAAAGTTGGTTTCACTTGAATCAATTTGAGGAAGAGGGCTTTATTACATATTTTTAACTTGTATTTTGGTATTAGTATCCTTATTAAAAAAGTTTTCATGAAGTTCTTTTTCATATGGATATTTTAAGTCGCTTTAATATGGCAAATTACAATTCTTCTTAAAATGAATATAGAATTATAAATCTTAGACTTGACTGCTAGCTGTTCTTATACTTTTAGTTTTGACTTAAGTTGTTAAAATATTTTTCCTTAGGTTGTGCTATTATTCTTAGTTGGCCAAATTATAGAAATATAAAAGTTAAACTATGTACAATAAGTCATATTTTTATGTAGTAAAAGTGTTACTTGAGGACAAGTAACATTTAAGTTTGTGACATTTTGATACGCCTAAGAAGGTTTAATTTTTCATATGCTTTTAATATCTATATTTGGTGATTTTCAATAATATTGCACTTTAAAGGAAAGTGTTTTGTATATTTTTGGTTTTAGGGACAAGAAATGGAGTTTTGGAGAAAAAGAAACAAAAACGGTGCAATATGGAGCAAAAACGAGCAAGAAAGAAAATTCTATCCTAACACATTTCGATATGTCTTTCTATGCTTAATCTATTTTACACTTATCACATATTTTTGAATGAAACTACACTTTAAAGGAAGGTTATTTTTATGCTTATTTTGAATGTCTATCTGTTAGGAACGCAACTCAACTGAAATGGTGCGAAACAGAGCTAAAACAAAGCTAATCAAACTAAAATGATGGGAGCCGACGGATCCAAAATCGGCGCTGACAATGCTAGAACGTAGAAAATGATGTCAAAACAACACCGACAGTGCCCAAAACACTGCCGACAGTACCCAAGATGGTTTGGATGCGATCCTGGGTGAATTTTTAGAAGATTCAATGTATTTGGGTGCTTTTTGGAAGGTTACTTGAGGTATCTCTTGGGAAATTTATCCCTACACTATAATAGAGTGCTTTTATACCATAAAAAATGGTGTGTGTGAGTGAGAAAATGTGGAGAATGTTTAAAGATCCTGGAATTGGAGTAGAAGTGTAGATTTTTGGAGAGAATGGTGAGGGGATTTTGAGAGAATCTATAAGGGAAAGTTCTAGCATTGCATGGATCAGCGTGAGACTTTTTGGGAGAGATTTTCATCTTTCTTTCAAGGGGAAAAAGCTAAGTATTGTGCTCTTCATTATCTTATGATTTTGTAAAAACTTATCTAGTGGATTTGCTTTGATTTAATGAAGTTTTTCGTTGTTTTTTCTTTGTGCTTTGTGATGTGTTTCTCTTACTCATTCTTCTTTTTTGGAAATAGTGGCATGAGAAGATTATGTTGTTATTTTCCTTTTAATTTTCTTTTACAATGAGTAGGATTCATGTATATGATATTGGGATGCATGCTAGAAGAAGTTTTAATTGTAAATTGTGATGGTTTTTCAACTCTGCTCTTAATTTACTTTTCGATCTGGTCAATTGAATTTTTAAAATATGTTGTAAAACATAAGATCCGGAAAAGGGAGTATGAGTTCTACAACAGAGTAAGAATCACATTTATGTCCATGAAGGAGTACTTCATTCATGGAATTAAGTGCAAATAAATACGGAAATATATATTGTTGGGTGTAGAATTGGAGATTTTAGGGTGAGAGACTAAAATACCCAATTTGTTCTTAGTGTTTAAAACTAAAGCAAGAGTTAGCCTTCAGAGGAACGGAAGTGCGAGCTCTGGAGTGGGAGCCAGTATCCTCCTAGCCTAGCCACGGATTTATGGACTAAACCTAAGATTAGACAATGATTTTATATAACACTGAATCAGATTAGAGAATTAAAATTGCTCCTATTTGGCACATACAATATTTAATGTATCTAATTCTCTACATAGGAATATTAGTTTTTCACATCTTAAAATTCTCCAAACCAACTCATCTTAAAAGGGTTATCTTTAGACTTAATATTTACATTTAGGAATAGTTACTATCCTTACATTTAACATTCGTATTTAGGAGTAGTTTCTAGATAAAAAACCATTTAAATCGACATTTCAAACTAAGACTAATAGTACTATACTGGAATTTGACTAAGGACATCTTTCCTCACTTCGTCATGGGATAGATATTTGGGCTTAATCAGAAAGTCTTACATTACTTGAAGTGGTACGTGCACTTGTGTGGAACTCATAGTCTATGAACTATTTGCAATATTTCATAATATTCAATTTTGTATATTAGCTCCTAAATAAAAATTTGGTCAAGTTTTCGACCGTCTTTTGAAAGCTAAATTACTGCATAATTACAGGTTGGGTCAAGTTTTTGGCGCCGTCTCAGGGGAATTGAATTGACATAAAACACATAAAAAAATAACATGCACTAGAGGCACATCAGGAGCATACTTTTCTTCGACATGTCGATGCCTCTATTGAGACACCCCGTCTCAAGACATCACCGTTGATGAAAAAGGTGTGGGTACCCAAGGTTGTCATACCAATATGGTTTAACGAGTCCACAGGGCAAGATCATGGAATGATACAAGGCTCCAAAGTGTCAGACATCGTCGCAACTATTGCTACCAAGTTGGATGAACAAATGGAGGATGTTCAGCAGAGTCCCCCAAATCTTAAAATAATACATGAATCATTAATTAAAGAAAATGTTGAGAAGCTCACGGTTGAGATTTCTAAGTTAGCTTGAGAACATGGAGTTTCTATTGATGATGATGATGAAGATTTTGACTTTAACGACTTTCTCAATGAAGACTTCATGAATATTCATGTCATCGAAACCAGAGCAGTTGCATCTGCGCGCGACGCCCAACCTCTCATTGAAGGGAACGTCGTAGATGATCTGCGTATGGTTGTTCTACTAAGGGATGAGCAAATCAGTCAAATAGAGAAAAGGATGGAAGAGACGACTACTTCCATGGCTGCCATGGCTACGGTTTCATGGACAGTCTCAAGCACAGCAATTAGCTTCTCCATAAGTCAATCAGCCAGAGATTGTACATTTCACAGATGAAAGGAGGGAAGTTGCCTCAGCTAACAGAGATGATCAAAAGAAGAAAAATTTTCCACTAAGTGTCATACCATAAAATAAATTTAAACAAATGGTTGAACAAGTTCAGAAGGCCTTAGACCAATCTAAGGGTGGTGCATTAATTTTAAAGGGTAGACCCTACCCAGAGTGGTTCAATGTCGTAACTTACTCTAAGGGTTTTGTGTCACAAAAATTTAAGATATTTGACGGGATTGGAAATACCAGACAACACATAGTGTATTTCTGAGCCAACTGTAGCAATGCCGGAGGCAACGAAGCCTTGCTTTTTCATCAGTTTGTTAGTAGCCTATCAGGGATAGCATTTATTAGAATGTCGAGTTGCCCAACAGATCAGTGAAGACATTCACAGAGTTGGAACAGTTATTTTTAAAGAGATTTACTGGAGCACAACAACATGTTTCTATTGGATATCTCGTAATAAAGAGGCAAAAGCCTTACGAGACTCTAGTAAGTTATATCTTGAGGTGGAAAAACCTTAGCATGAAGTGTGAACCCCATTTATAGGAACATCATGCAATTGAGATCCTACTTAAAAGCATCCATGGGCTAATAGCTTTCATGTTTAATGGATTCATCATCCAGTCCTTCGAGAAACTAGTCAACAAAGCTAGCAATCTGCAAGAGAAAGTCAAGCATATGGATTCTCAAGAGAAATTGACAAAGTCTAGACAGCCTGAATATTTGAGAGGAAGTCCGGGGCAGTAGCAACGGTTGATAAGGGAAAGAAACCAATGAAGATACAAGTAGAACATTCTCATTAAAGTTCCCAGTCATCATCACGACATGCTCAGTAAGGAACACAACAATATGGCCAGTTTTGCCAGTAGTCACACCGAGGAGAATCATAACTAATAGAAAATAAAAAGGGTCTGCTTTTGGAACGAAAGTGTGAGCACAAATTTTATGGGGGTCATCCTTTAGAAGCTGTCGGTCACTGGAATCAGAATCCCGTTGCCTGCTTTGGATGGACATTTACTTTATATTTATATATATATATATATATATATA
>JXCR01111661.1:120146-136503 GCA_002079205.1 Phalaenopsis hybrid cultivar | reverse complement strand
AAGTTTATGAGTGGAGGGTACATTTTTATAGAAAACCATTTGACACTTTGCTGGATTAAAAGTNAAGAAAATAGTGGAAGGCTATTGAAGTCTATATATATATATATATATATATATATATATATATATATATATAGAAAGTCATAACCAAAATATTTCCTACAATATATGCGAGACTGGGGTGGTAGGAATTGATGATTCTTATAGAAAGTTTAGCCAATGATAATATAAAAGGTGCTATTTAGCAAAGTTTAAACTGGCAACAGAGAGGGACAAAGATAGATGTCACACAAGCCAAGGTAGAAACACAACTAAGTTATAGCGCAGTTATAGATTCTCAACTAATTGCATTTGCATGTCTTAGCAGCAGAAATTGATGATTTTGCTCATTACGGGACTTGACCAACCATTTCAGAGTACAAGAACAAGCACGTATTTATCAAAGTCAACATAATCCTATTATGGACTCAGCTGATCATATATAAGAGAATGCACTACATAATAAATTTGCCGGTACCCTCACAAAAATGAACATTGAGATATTATGTTGGAGAATCACATCAGTCAAAGAAGTGGAATCTTAGAAGTTGTGGCAAGCAGGAAAGCAATCCCTTTTATCAAGAGGGAACTCTTCCCGAACTAGGCGTCTAGCTCATCACATATGATATCAACTGAAGTGACAGTAAGGCGGGGCAGTGTTGGGTTAGCTGCATGAGATAGATGAGTGGAACTTATAATGTTGAGAAGATAGACATCTCGTCTCAGTAGAGGAATAGTGTAACCATTAGGAGAGATCCCGGTGAGTGGGGTATTTCCTGTTGAATGTTTAACTTGTGGTAAGTAAGCTCCATCGGTTTGTGGTTGTCGCTCCCCGGGTAGGAGATGAAGGATCTCGTCTTGAGACTCATCTATCCTATGTTCTCAATCATCCAAAGAATTACCTAAGACACCTTCCTTAGTAGGGTAATGTCTTATGGAGTAGGAGGATTGGGAGATCTGATGACCTTGGCTCCATGAGTATCTTCTGGAATGATGGATGTTGGAGCAGGATGCTCTGTTATTGGGAGTGTTGCGCCTGGTGGTCGTGCAACAACTCATACAAGTATTGTAGTGATTGGAATGCTCTATTTTCACAGACCCATCAAACTGATGTGTGCTAGAAAATTCACGCCAATAAAGTATTTGATTATTGTCTTAGCGTTGCACGAGAATTCATCACACACTCAGACAAAAGAAAATAATCAACAGCGACAGCGGAGGTTTGTACGTGGAGAACTCGTAAAGGAAAAACAACTACGGGGCCTGAACCTATTATAAAAATTTACTATAAGTTGTTGATTACAGAGACCTCTTGTCGCCAAGCGGGAAATGGTTACAAAGTCTTCTGAATTACAACGATGACGTGCAAATTAACTTGTTACAGTAAGAAATGGGTGGCGATCGATGGCGATTGGCGGCGGCCAACAAATGGGGATCGATAGTGGTCGATGGTGGTTGACGGAGGTCGGCGATGGTCGACGACAGTCACCGATAGTTGACGGTGGCAGGAGTGGTGCTGAACTTCAGCTCCTTCTCAAAGTTTCAAGTTCTTCCTCAAGCTTCAAGCTTTTATCTCTTTTTCATGAAAGGGGTGAAGCTCTATTTATAAAGTTCTGGGTGCAATAAATGCAAAAATATGAACTACTTTGATCAAATGATCTGGAGACGTTCCCTCAAGCAAATGAAATTTGATGGACATTTTCGAGTCTTAACAATGTTAGAATTGGGTGATCTTTGGTTTATTGGATTCATCTTATCGAGACACTTATATCGATTATAAATTTTCTAAATTATACATCCATTTAGCATTCCAAATGTGCTTGAAAAACTTTCAAAAGTAGTTTAATATCTTGATTTGAGCTTGATTTGACTCAAATTTGACCAATTTTGATATCAATTAGTCTGTGTCANCCGTTTAGCATTCCAAATGTGCTTGAAAAACTTTCAAAAGTAGTTTAATATCTTGATTTGAGCTTGATTTGAGCTTGATTTGACTCAAATTTGACCAATTTTGATATCAATTAGTCTGTGTCTTCGAGCGGATCAATTTGACTATATGTTTGCTAAAATCTGAGCTCTGGTTAACTCTGAATTGAATTTTAAAGGTTTTTTTTCAAAAGATTGCTTCGAGATCCGTGTCATGCCTCAAAATTTGTGCCGGAAGATGAAAATTTGTTCATGGCATATCAATACTAATTTTTTCATTTGTAAACATCATGGTAGATGAATAACAGAGTTATGCTTAATAATTACAAAGGAGTTGCACATGTCAACCTAAAGCAAATATTGTAGTTAGGGTGCGTTTGGGACAGCTTATCCTCTGCGGTAGCGTTTTGAAAATGTCGTCGTCCTGCTTGTTTTGGGCATTTGAACAGTATATTCTGAAACGTCATTTTCTATCGACCCCGCGTCCCACGTCTTCAATTTTCGTTCGAGGAAATTTTACTCTTGTGCCCTTCTCCTCCCGTCTCCTCCCTCACCGATCTCCCGATCCCACCTTGCCGATCTAAGTGAAGGTGAAGTGGAGATGAAGAAGAGAGGTTNATATTCTGAAACGTCATTTTCTATCGACCCCGCGTCCCACGTCTTCAATTTTCGTTCGAGGAAATTTTACTCCTGTGCCCTTCTCCTCCCGTCTCCTCCCTCACCGATCTCCCGATCCCAACTTGCCGATCTAAGTGAAGGTGAAGTGGAGATGAAGAAGAGAGGTTCGTCAGCAAAAACACTCTCCAAGGCGAAATCCCTTCTTTCTCCTCTCCCCTCCCCGTCGCCGGAGACCAGATCCGGCAAGGCTTACGGATTTAACTCCTTTGTTTTTGCTTCTTCCAGCAAGAAGAAAGGTCTGTCTCCGGCTTCCGTCCTCCGATCTTCGGGCACTCCTGCGAAGCCGTTGTCGACAACTTCAAATCTAAAGGATGTGGCANCTTTGTTTTTGCTTCTTCCAGCAAGAAGAAAGGTCTGTCTCCGGCTTCCGTCCTCCGATCTTCGGGCACTCCCGCGAAGCCGTTGTCGACAACTTCAAATCTAAAGGATGTGGCCTGTTCAAGCATCAAATCATTGAAGCGGCAAGCTGAAGTGCACGAGACTGACGTTCTCGAAGAGATCGATGCCTCCTATAGTAGGATCTCCAAGAGGTTTAAGGTAATCTCTATGAGTTATCTGAAATGGATCATTGTCCTGTGATTTGAGAATGTGCTGCTGAATTTTTATGGGATTAGTGTTTTTTGATTGATTTCATTTTCTCAAGTGCTTCATATTGTTTGTTATTTACAATTCTTAGAATTTCTAATTTGAATCTACTGAGATAATGTTATTGCTTTTTATGTAATTATATGATGGTAGAACCCTTAGAAATTAAGTAGAATTCGTACTGTTATGCTTTGGGCATATACATGAGGCAGATGATGCATGAATTTTAAGTGTTGATTTGTATGGAACCAGTCTTAAAGATTGACGCTCAAATGCTCAGGTTCCAGCTGAAACCAAACAACTAAACAACTTATCCAAAACAGAGGCAGAATGGTCATTTATCTAGAATCAACTGTTTTCTAAATGCAAAAACCAAACAACCAAACAACTTATTCGGATTAGTTGTTTATCAGTAGATTATCAGAATAAGCAGCTTATCTGGATAAGCTACAACTGCCCCAAATAGACCCTCAATCTTTCCACATAAGTTTCATCCCAACATGCTATCTTTGTGTGAGCCTCATCATACTACACATTTGGATTGAATAAGTTCTATTTTGCTTTCCTTTGGGCACTTTTAAGATCATGTTTAACTATATTAGCTACAGTGAAAATCAAACTACACAAAGTTATATATAAATTTGTATATTTTAAAATGCTTTGGTCATTATTAGTAGGTTTGTGACATTTTTTAATCTTTGTATGAAAATAGAAGCTCAACTTACCTGCAATATAGTTGTTGAAGATTCAGTTTCTCACCGTGAGGTTGTGGGTTCAAATCATGCATGTTACTATTTTGGCTCAACTCTCCCACAAATAAAGCTAAATTGTCTTTTTAGTTGATTTCCATAGCAAAGAAAAATCTTGTCTTTTTAATAATATTTAATATGCATATTTTTATCACGTTCAACAATAACTTAAATTAGATACGTTGAAATTTCTAAGACAATATAATAAATTAGGATTTATTCAAAGTTGGCAACTTATCATGATTTTTAAATAATTAAATAAATTAGGATGTATTCTTGAGCAGAGTGATTTTGCTTAAAAATATATTATTTTTTATGCTATATTTTATAATAATATTGCACTTTAAAGATATGTTTTCTTGTGTTTTTGGTTGTAGGTACATCAATTTGAAGAATTTGGAGTGATTCGAGCAAAATGAACAAAAATGGACTAAAACAGAGCAAATCGGGTCGAGTAGAGGCACACTAGAGTCATGAGGGCCTAACCCGGGCACTTAAGTGTCTGTGCCGGTGCTTAAGCACCCAAAATCGACGCTTAAGCGTCAAAAATGGTTTTCAACATATCTTCTAGAATGTACATCAGTTTGGATGATTTTTGAAGCGTTGCTTCGTGTGTCTCTTAGAGAATTTGTTGGAAATAATAAAAGATACTTTCTAGAAGGATTTGGAGCAATTATAAGGAGTTTTGAAGAGGTGCTTGAGACACCATTTGGAAGATTCAATGAATATGGACATTTTTGAAGAGCGCTTAAGAATATCTTGGGAAATTATAATTAAGGCTTGGAAATGTTTTTAAAAAGAATCTTGGACTCTTGAACTAATTGGAAGAGGAGAAGAAGGCTTGGAGGAGAAGAAGAAAGCTTGGGTGTGAGCCTAAAGTGGGGCGACAAGGTGAGAGAGAAAGTGAGAGTGAGAATTTCTTCTTTTCTTTTCACTTTGTTTTTAGAGAGGATTATAAGAAGATTGCTTTTGTTATACAAGGAGAATTTGATTTTCATCAAAGATAAGTATTTTCATTGTATTTTGATTGAATCTAGTACTTTGTTTGTATGTTTTTCAAAGTCTTTGTTCAATGAAAAGTTATTGTTGTTTCTCCATGTGTAGTGAGTAGTTTTCTTTACTCTTCCCTCTTACAATTAATTAGTATACATGTGTAGGATATAAAATTGAGTATAGCGAGAATATGTTGTGATAATTTTACTTTGTTCTTCATTTACATGTAAATTTAATCAACTTGCATGTTAAAATCTGTTGTGAGAACATGTAAGATCAGTGATGGTGTTATCTCAACCAACTGTGGTAGAATCACATGAGATTGTATGGATGAGAATCTAGTCCATATGACTGACTGCAAATAAATAGGGAAATAATCTTTAATGGGTGTAGAATTAGAGAACTTTAGAGTGATAGGCTAAAGCCTCCTAATTTTGTCTTTTGTTTTAGGTTTTGATGCGAGATGTTAGTCTCCAAGTGAAGGGATAAGAGGGAACTCTAAAGTGACAGCTGGTATTTTTCCTGCCTAGCTCGTCTTCAAAATTATTTAAACTTTAGATTAACCAATGTTCTTTATAGCATCTCTAGTAAGAATAAAAAATAAAATTGCTCATATTTATCACAATCTCTCTTGTTTTACTTTTTACACATGTCATTAATTTCATTGCACGAAGAAGGGTATTTTTAATATATTAAACTCCATTTTCTGATTTTCACTAAGTATTTTAGTATAGAAGCAGAAGTAGTATTGCAGTGATAATTGTCGAATGTAATCAAAACCAAACCTTTATCAACCTTCCAAGCTATGACGTGTTATTATAGACTAAAATTTCTCTTGAAAACCATCGTGATTAACCTCGATCTCTATGGGACCGATATTTGGGGCGTAATCAGAAAGCTATATATTACTTGATAACGATACATATACTTAAGTAGAATCCCTATTATTCAAAATTATAATTGAAATCTTACTTTGCTTGGGATCAAGTTTTTGGCATCATTGACGGGGATTAAAATCTTCAAATAGTGGTGTCAACTTCATAAATCCTTACATATAAAAAATATCGGGATCACGGAGCCCTCCAAGAAAGATTCCTCTTAGTAACTTTGGATCCACTCTTATAATATGGCGGGCTTCAGTGGAGAATCAACAGAAGTATTCCTTGAGACATTCCTCATTCCGAAGAACTCGCAAAAAGTGGGATCAATCTTTGATGACCCTTTTATTTGCTATGAACTGCTCTTTAAATAGTTTGATAAGCTCATTGAAGGTGTTAATGGTGCCCCCGAAAGGGAGTATAACCATCTACGAGCTTGATCCTTAAGAGTTTTAGGGAACGCTTGACAAACAATTGCATCGGAGACACGATGAATGTGCATGATGGTTCGATAATGAACAACTTGCTCGAATGGGTCAGTTACACCTTCGTAGGCATTGACGTTCAGGAGTTTAAAGCTCGTTGGGATATGGTGTTGGAGAACCGCATCAGCCAAAGGAGGGTATTCTTGGATATTGTGGCAAGTAGGAAAGTGATCCCTTTTATCCAGAGGGGAATCTTTCTAAACCAGACGTTGTAGCTCAATCACGAATGATATCAACAGAAGTAACAGTAAGGTGGGGCGGTGCCAAATTAGCTGCATGAGACTGATGAGTGGAACTTGTAATGTAGAGAAGATCAACGTCTCATATCCATAGAGGAATGTTTAATTATTAGGAGAGAACCCAATGAGTGGGTATTTCTTGTTAAATGTTGAATTGGTGGTAAGTAAGCTCCACTAAGTTGTGGTTGTTGCTCCTTGCGTAGGAGATGAAGCATCTCGTGTTGAGACTCCTCTATCCTACATACTCGATCTTCCAGAGAATGACCCGAGAAACCTTCCTTAGTAGGTTAATGCATTATGAAGTAAAAAGATGTAGAGGTTTGATGGCCTTAACTCCATGAGTGTCTTTTGGAATGATGGGTGTTGAAGCGCAATACTCTATTATTGCGAGTGTTGCGTCTGGTGGCCATGCAATAACTCTTATAAGTATTTTAGTGATGAGAATGCTCTATTTTTCACAGATGACGTCAAACTGATGCGTGTTGGAAAATACGCGATTGTAGAGTAATGAATTATCTTCTTAGCATTGCACGAGAATTCAACACACACTTAGATAAATAAAAAAAATCAGCAGTGACACCAAAAGTTTTTACATGGAAAAGCCGAAAAGAAAAAAAAACCACGAGGTCTGATCCAGTTGTAAAAATCAACTTTAAGTTAATGATTACACAGACCCCTTATAACACGGACGAAAAAAGGGTTACAAAGTCCTCTGAATTACAACATTGACATGTGGATCAACTTATTGCAAGGAATGGACGGCGATCAATGGTGATCAGCGGCGGTCAACAAGTGTGGGTTGATAGTGGTCGGCAGTGGTCAACGACAGTCAGCTGTGGTCGACGACGACATGAGTGGTGATTGACTTCATCGGATGGTCTAGAGAGGTTTCCTCAATCGAACAATGTTTGATGGATATTTGAAAGCCTTAACGATGCCAAATTTGAGTGATCTTGGGCTCATTGGATTCGTTTTGTCAAGACACTCAGATTGGCTATAAATTTGTTGGATTCAACATCTGTTTGACCTTCGAAATGTATTTAAAAACCTTCAAAAGTAGTTTAATTTCTTGATATGAGCTTGATTTGACTAAGATTTAACCAATTTTGAAATCATTGGGTTTAACACATCGAACGTGCCAGTTTGACTGTAAGTTTGCTAAAATTGGAGCTCAGGTTAACTCTTAATTGAAGTTTGAATGTTTTATGCTCAAAAGATTGCTTCAAAAGCCGTGTCATACCTTGAAATTCATTCCAAATAATGAAAATTTGTTGATGGCATATCAATACTAATTTTTTCAGTTGTAAACATCATGATAGATGAATAGCATAATATGCTTAACAACTGCCAAGGAGTTGCACGTGTCAACACAAATATTGTAGTCAATCGTGCCCCACCTAAGTTTCATCTCGACATACTATCCTTGTGTGAGTCTCATCATACGACACATCTGGATGCAGTAAGTTCTACTTTGCTTTGCTATGGACACTTCTAAGATAATGTTTAACTATTTTAGCTACTGGGAAAATCAAACTACACAANATAGCACACAATTCTTATGTGTTTACATATCTCACACCTAAATTTTCATGTTTACTTGCATAGCATTTTGGTTCTTTAAACCTATGAATGAAAAGTTCTCACTTTGTGATGTTAAAGAATTGAGTGCTATGTGTGTAAATATGAAAGTTTAGGTGTGAAGATATGCAAATACGTAAGAATTGTGTGCTAGCTATGTAAATTCCTCCACTCCTAATCTCAGTGCTTTTGTTGTGCAATGAATGGACAAATTCTTTATTCGCTGGGTTCCCATGGAACTTCTTTTGATGTAACAAGGATTGCATTGTCACAAACAACCTTTTTTTTTTTCCTTGGAACTCCAAATCCAATAGTCTCATCCCAGTTACTTGTTTTATAAACCCCAAATTTAATGTTTTTCAAGATCAAATATCTATGTATCATTATCTCAGCAACAATTGTAAGGGTGGATGATGTAGGATGGCTTAGAGTTAAGGCATACTAATTTATCTAGAATGATGCGATATATATAGATCAGCGTAAGGAACTTCTGATTTGCTCATGACAAGCCATTAAGTAAACAAGCTTTCTTTATATGATAATGGTAAATATGAGAATTAGAAAACGATTATCTAATGATTGAATAAATCCAAAAAATCAAGAAATTCAAACCATACAAAATAAACAATCAATTGTAATTTAATTACGACATTTAGATATTTAGTTACGCAAGCAATGCTAGTAAGCCAATATTTTGTTATATAGAAGAAATTATCAAAGAAAGAAAATAACGTCTCATGCTGGAATAGGGATATGATTTTCTCTAATTTTAAGTAGTCGCATTTATTCCACGTTTGAAGGAAACACATTCAATTTGCACATTCAAAATTGATACTAGAAGGAATTTGTATTTAATGAAAGATAAAAATTACTTGCATTGGAGTTTATATTTGTAGATTCTTCATCTATAGATTTGTATCTATAGATTTGTGGATATAGCTAGTATAAGGTTAACCCAATTTGAGTCCAAATAATTTGGTAGTTCAAAGTTTATTTTTATCTAAATTCATAAAAATTTAAAATTTAAGTAGGCACATAGAACAAATTTTTTGCCTACTCAAAACACTTTGATTCATACCTTGGAGTGGAATAGCTGTCTTTTTATAGACATCTCTAGCATGAAAAAATTTTATGTCCGGACTCCGGACTTGGCTCTACTTGCAGACTTCAATCATATGCCAGCATATGTGCTACATCGTGGATGTTATTTCGGGGTTATTGAAGTGGAACCGCAGAGGTTATTTCGGGGTTATTGAAGAGAAATTCATATATTCCACTTCAATAACCTCAAAATAACTAAAAAATAACCCCGAAATAACCTCCGCGGTTCCACTTTAATAACATCGAAATAACACCGCGGAGGTTATTTTAGGGTTATTTCAGGGTTATTAAAGTGGAATATAAGGGTTTCTTTCAATAACCCTGAAATAACTCAGAAATAATCCCGAAATAACCCAGAAATAACTCCGAAATAACATCTGAGGTGTTATTTTGGGGTTATTGAAGTGGAACCGTAGAGATTATTTCAGGGTTATTGTAGAGTCCGTGGTTCCACTTTAATATTTTTTTAGGTGGACCCGATATAACACAAATGACAANGTTCAAAGTTTATTTTTATCTAAATTCATAAAAATTTAAAATTAAAGTAGGCACATAAAACAAATTTTTTTCCTACTCAAAACCCTTTGATTGATACCTTGGAATGGAATAGCTGTCTTTCCATAGACATCTCTAGCATGAAAAAATTTTCTGTCCGGACTCCGGACTTAGCTCTACTTGCGGACTCCAATCATATGCCACCATGTGTGCTACATTGTGGATGTTATTTCAGGGTTATTGAAGTGGAACCACAGAGGTTATTTCGGGGTTATTGAAGAGAAATTCATGTATTTTACTTTAATAACCTCGAAATAACTCAAAAATAACTTCGAAATAACACCGCGGAGGTTATTTTAGGGTTATTTTGGGGTTATTGAAATGGAATATAAGAGTTTATTTCAATAATCCCGAAATAACTCAGAAATAATTCCGAAATAACTCAGAAATAATCCCGAAATAACCCCGAAATAACATCTACAGTGTTATTTTGGGGTTATTGAAGTGGAACCGTAGAGATTATTTTAGGGTTATTGCGGAGCCCGTGGTTCCACTTTAATATTTTTTAGGTGGACCCGATATAGCACAAATGACAGTATATTACTAAGTGTTCGCACGTAGAGCTACGTCCGGAATCCAGATAGAAAATTTTTCCCTCTAGCACAAATTTCTTTGGAAACATCAGGTTTGAACCAGATGTGAACTAGACCAACTCTCTTTTAGTTATGTCAAATTTGAATAAAATCCAGTAAACTAGCAAGCCAAATTTAAGTTATGTAAAAAAAATTAAGGAAAGAAATCATAAGACCTAGAAAGTTAAGCTTTTAATCCTGGTACAAGGAGATGATTTTCCTTAGAATTAAATAGTTGCACTTGTATCACATTTGAAAAAAAACACACAATTCAATTTACACATTAGATTAAAATTGGAAGAATAATTTTTTTATTCCATCAAAACTAAAAGTCACATGCGTCAAAATATTTATTTATAGATTCTTCATCCATTGGGTTGGTAAATATTGTTAGTGCAAATAATTTTCTAGTTCAAATTTTTATTTTATCCAAAATTCATAGAAAGCTGGAATTAAATGAGTCCCTTGATAAAATTTCCCTTAAATGTTTTAAGAAATTCCACTGAATGGAACTCACAAGTAGCATGAATAGAAAACCCAAAATCCATTTAGCAGCAATTTGCAGCCTTTTGAATTGANCAAGCCAAATTTAAGTTATGTAAAAAAAATTAAGGAAAGAAATCATAAGACCTAGAAAGTTAAGCTTTTAATGTGGGTACAAGGAGATGATTCTCCTTAGAATTAAATTGTTGCACTTGTATCACATTTGAAAAAAAACACACAATTCAACTTACACATTAGATTAAAATTGGAAGAATAATTTGTTTATTCCATCAAAACTAAAAATCACATGCCTCAAAATATTTATTTATAGATTCTTCATCCATTGGGTTGGTAAATATTGTTAGTGCAAATAATTTTCTAGTTCAAATTTTAATTTTATCCAAAATTCATAGAAAGCTGGAATTAAATGAGTCCCTTGATAAGATTTCGCTTAAATGTTATAAGAAATTCCACTGAATGGAACTCACAAGTAGCACGAATAGAAAACCCAAAATCCATGTAGCAGCAATTTGCAGCCTTTTGAATTGAAACCAGGTAAAAGAATAGGAACCACCCCTCATAATAGCAGAAACATAAACATAATTTGCCACAAATAATCACATCCATCATAACAAATGGTTAAAGCTAATCTCATAAATTTATGGAATGAATGGCTGATCTTCCAGATAAATCCTAGCATAACCCTTTTTATAAATATTATGTTTGAATTAGATATTATCTTTGAACCAGACCAACTCGATGTCATACCAAACCATTCATGCCAAAATAATGCTAGAGAATAAAGCATGTCCATTGATCAAGATCTTCATCACCGACATATTCTAATCATAAGGAGTTACAAATTAAAGTAAAATAAACAGCTAAATAAAATCAAATTAATTTTGGGAGATCATTTCTTGTTGCATTGTTTTTACGAGAATAAACACAAATTTCTATCAAATTAGCCCGATTTGGACAATTTGGATCTGATGAATTAGGCATTTAATATTCATCAAATAATTTGTGATAGATTTTATGCTTATAAAATAATTAATAAATCGGCACAAATAGATATGTCACTCTAGTGAATAAGTTGTTCCAAATCCATCATCAGCTATGGATTCAGTTTCTTCATTCATGATAGTTGTATGAAAAGCTGAATAGATATATCCAACAAAGGATTTAATATGGATTCATTATGAGGATGTTGACAATGTGCTTATGAAATAAGGTCAAATTCGACGCATTAAAAGTTGGATTAATGGCGAAATTTTAAAAATTTTTCTAGTTATTGACATTATTTCCGATACTCAATTAAATTTTAGATGGCCTTGTGTTTTTTCAGTTACTTTTTAAATGTTTCCAAAGAAAGTTTTCCTGNCCTTGTTATAAGTGGGAGCATCCACTCTCAAAGGAGTTCCTAGTGCTCTACCAATATTAAAAAGGGCATTAAACTTGAAATAGGGTAATGGTAATCTAGGTAGCTTAAACCAAATGAGGACAACAGGAGGCTCTTTACTAGGGTCAAAGCCAGTGGTCCATTTGATGATCTTCATAACAGTTCCAACAATGCTAACAAATTGTTTGGCAAACAATCTAGCATAATCTTCCTCAGCTGCCAATTGGATTAGAAGGTGTCTCCCATCCAAAAGCCCAATTTTCCAATTACCTATGAACTTCAGAGAATCAAAAAAATTTCTAACTAGGTCCATTTTAGGGTGTCCTAGCTGAAATTTGCCCACAAGGGTGAACTAAACCTCTTCACTTAAATCCTCAATTTCCTTAGTAGTGAAATACACAGCTGTTTCACCCTCTTTAGTTCCTAGGGGGGTGAATGCAAGGACTGCTTCCTTTTCTAGTAGCAGTATCATGGAAAGCTTGTGGGAAAACAAGGAGGTCATAAANCAACCATAACTTAATTTAAATACGTAGAAATGGCTAAGAAAATATAATAAATTAGGATGCATTCAAAGTTGGCAACTTGTCATGCTTTTTAAATAATTAAATTAATTAGGATGTATTTCTGGGCGGAGGCCTCCAATAAAGATTCCTCTTAGTAACTTTGGATCCACTCCTATAATCTGGCGGGCTTCAGTAGAGAACCCGCGGAAGTAATTCTCATGGGATTCCCCCTTATTCTGACGAACTTTCGATAAGTGAGATGAATTATTGATGATCCTTCTATTTGCTATGAATTGATCAACGAATAGTCTGACAAGCACATTAAAGGTATAGATGGTGCCCCCTTGGGAGGGAGTATAACCATTTGCGAGCTTGACTCTTCAGAGTCGCTGGGAATGCTTGATAGAATAGCGCATCGAAGAGACGGTGAATGTGCATGATTGTTCGATAATGATCGACGTGCTTATATGGGTCAGTTATCCCTTAGTAGGCATCGATGTTCGAAAGTTTGAAGCCCACTGAGATAGGGTGTTGGAGAACCGAGTTAGTCAAAGAAGAGGATTCTTGGAAATTGTGGCGAGCAGGAAATCGATCCCTTTTATCCAAAAGGAACATTTACCGAACCAAGCGTCAAGGCTCAACAAGGATGATGTCATCAGAAGTGACAGTAAAGCGGGGCGGTGTCAGATTAGTTGCATGAGACGGACGAGCAAAACTTGTAATGTCAAAAAGATCGATGTCCTGTCTCGATAGAGGAATGTATTGATCATTAGGAGAGAACCTGTTGAATGGATTATTTCCTGTTGAATGTTGAACTAGTTGTAAGTAAGCTCCATTGGGTTTCGGTTGTCATTCCCCGCATAGTAGATGAATGATCTCATGTTGAGACTCCTCCATCCTACGTACTCAATTTTCCAGAGAATAACCCAAGACACCTTTTTCACGTTTGACCTTCTAGATGTGTTCGAAAATCTTCTAAAAGTGATTTAATGACTTTATCTGAGTTTGATTTGACTTGGATTACNTTTTATTATATGGAGAGAATAAAGAAAATCGTGCATTTATATTCTCAAATATTCCCCTTTTTACTGATTTAATCATAATTTAAGGCTGTTTTTAATGTCTCTCACCTTACTAACCGTCTTAAAGTTCATGTAATTGCATTGGAACTATTTGGTCTAGGTATTAATGCGTTACAGCCATCTTCTTAGGATATCTTTCTACTTCAGATGGAATTGTTTCTTTCCAATTCATAGTGTAGAGTTCCTAGCAAATGAGATGCAATAAAAAAAATACTGATCAGTGTATATTTTTCTTTTCCTAGTTGATCAGTGCATGATAATCACTCTGATTTTCAAGCACTCAATCTTGGCAATTTAAAGTGGATGTGTGCAGTTAAACCCTAACCGGAGAGTATCCAAATCCAATGGTGCTAATCTGGATCATAAATTTCATGAAGGCGAAGTGCCATTGTTACCCTTGGATTATGACAATTATGTTTATCACAAGCTTTACATTGTTTTAGCAAACTAGTGTTGGAGTTATATACTTTTGCAGAACTTGGGTAAGGGCTTTTGAGACTAGGATATATTATAGTAAATCTGTTTACACCATAATCTATTTTGCTATTTTGTGCATAATGGTACATTAGGGTTATATCTGAACAGCCGAACTGATTATTACAACTTGTATATTTCAAAATGATTATCAATGAGAAGGGCTTAAGGCACAGCTTTATAATTAAGAATAAAAAAAAGGACTTCAAGTGTCATGATTGATTTTACTTTATTGCGGCATTGGCTTTAATGTGGAAAAATACTAAATTCTTCAAAGAAATTATTAATTATCCATATCGGCGAATTGGGCAGATACCCACAAATTTGTCTGGATTGATTGAGTATAGAGCTCATCCATTTTGGGGCCAAAAATACTGTCCTTCCCATGAACATGACAGCACGCCACGTTGCTGTAGTTGCGAGAGAATGGAGGTGAGGAACTTCTTTATTAAGACAGCAATATTGTTTAATTCTGCTGCTGTATCATTTCATTTTCTTTATCACCTTTGTTATTCTTACAGTAAAGCATTCTTTTTTTTTTTCTTAACTAATTGTTAGCGATAAATTTTGAATCATTCATGTACTCCACATTTTAAGTCAAGAAGTGCAAGATACATTGCTTTGGGAGATGGGCGCAGCCTTTGCTTGGAATGTTTGGATTCCGCTATCATGGATACCGGCGAATGTCAATCCTTATACCACGGCATTAGAGATTTTTACGAAGGTATGTATATGAAGATAGATCAACAGATCCCCATGCTGCTAGTGGAAAGGCAAGCACTTAATGAAGCCATGGAAGGAGAGAGGGTTGTAAGCATTACTTTCTTTTCCGTCATCCTCATCATTATCCCAATCATTTGGCATTGGCTTTGCATATGCATAAATAATCTTGAATGAGAAGTGTCAAAATAGTTCACCGTCTTCTTTTTATGAGTCATTTTAGTTAGTCTATAAAAGTGTCAATTTAGTTTTCGAACTCTTCTAAAAACTTTTTTTAGCTCATATTAAAATAGAGTGGGGGACTAATTTGACATTTTTATGCACTCTGGAACTAAAATAACCCCATACAAATAGTAAAGGGACTATTTTGGCACTTTACTCGACCTTAAATTAACTGAGTTTTTTTTTTTTTTTTCCTTGCGTGCGTTTGGAGATTTATCATTCTTATACTGGCCGNAGTTCACCGTCTTCTTTTTAGGAGTCATTTTAGTCAGTCTATAAAAGTGTCAATTTAGTTTTCAAACTCTTCTAAAAACTTTTTTTAGCTCATATTAAAATAGAGTGGGGGACTAATTTGACATTTTTATGCACTCTGGAACTAAAATAACCCCATACAAATAGTAAAGGGACTATTTTGGCACTTTACTCGACCTTAAATTAACTGAGTTTTTTTTTTTTTTTTTCTTGCGTGCGTTTGGAGATTTATCATTCTTATACTGGCCGTATGTCAGGGACCTCATCATATGCCTGAGACAAGGGGATTGTGTCTGTCAGAGGAGCAAACTGTTAGCAGTGTACGTACCACATTGATGCTACTAAATTACGCATTTTGTATTCATTCTGATATTTCCTGGTGAATTATTTCACGATGATTTGTTTTGCTATTTCTATTATGTAGATACTGAAGAAACCAAGAATTGGGAAAAATAGAATTTTGGACATGAGAACTTATCCTCAGAAGTTGACACGCAGATGTGAAGTAACAGCAATCCTTGTTTTATACGGACTTCCCAGGCCAGTCATCATACTACATTTTTTTGTTAGTTTCTCATGTACCAGTTAAATTAAGCNAATTTTGGACATGAGAACTTATCCTCAGAAGTTGACACGCAGATGTGAAGTAACAGCAATCCTTGTTTTATATGGACTTCCCAGGCCAGTCATCATACTACATTTTTTTGTTAGTTTCTCATGTACCTGTTAAATTAAGCTTTTTTTTTTCACTAGTTCGTCAGTCTGCTCTTTAAAGCCAGCTCAATTTGGTGATGGGATGAAGCTTCAAATCTAAGCATGGTTTTTTTTTTTTTTTTTTTTTTTT
>JXCR01111661.1:106544-120135 GCA_002079205.1 Phalaenopsis hybrid cultivar | reverse complement strand
TTTTTTTTTTTTTTTTTTGTAAGTTTACAAGTTTAACTTTATTGTGCTTGCAGAATTTTAGAGAACAAAATATGCAAATTTTGAGTGGCATGTCTAAATTTGGAATCAGAAAATCTTCTTGCAATCTTTTGAATATAAACCAAAATGTTGGCTCAAAAAGTAGACTGGACGCAAAACCAGTGCCCTTTCATGACGGAAATCTTTGATTATATTTTGTTCTTTAATTGGATCATTAATGAGTCAATGAAACTAGTGTTAAAGAATTCTGAAGTTTAAGGGGTAGAACTATGATAATATGAATAGAAGTTGTTTAAATAGATTTGCAAAAAATAGCATTAAAATATCAGGTAACACTAAACGAAATTAGCTGAAAATTGAATTCCTGGCCATTCTCGAAATAGTTGGAGCTGATGATGATGATGATTTGCTTATACATTTATGCTGGAACTTAAAAGCAGACTTTTGGGAAACACATTAAACATCTGATGTTCTTAATGCATTTGGATATTTGGGCATTTTAGTACACACCATCCATATCATATGTATTTACATATCCAACAGNGTAACACTAAACGAAATTAGCTGAAAATTGAATTCCAAGCCATTCTCGAAATAGTTGGAGCTAATGATGATGTTGATTTGCTTATACATTTATGCTGGAACTTAAAAGCAGACTTTTGGGAAACATATTAAACATCTGATGTTCTTAATGCATTTGGATATTTGGGCATTTTAGTACACACCATCCATGTCATATGTATTTACATATCCAACACGTAAACATTGATTTTTACATTTATACCTCTTAAATCTTTCATGTCACATAAAAATACTCTATTTTAACTTTTTCAAAGTGAAATGCGCCTTTTAATTGCATTTGTGTGGTGGCATGTATGTAAAAATTGAAGTTTAGGTATTAGATATGTAAACACATAAGTATTGAGCGATATGCCTGTGAATCTTCCTTAGATATTACATCTTTTTTCCTATGGTGCATATTCTCATATGTACTGTCGTCTTTTTAATTTTTAATTTTTTTATNACTCTATTTTAACTTTTTCAAAGTGAAATGCGCCTTTTAATTGCATTTGTGTGGTGGCATGTATGTAAAAATGGAAGTTTAGGTATTAGATATGTAAACACATAAGTATTGAGTGATATGCCTGTGAATCTTCCGTAGATATTACATCTTTTTTCCTATGGTGCATATTCTCATATGTACTGTCGTCTTTTTAATTTTAATTTTTTCTGATGGTGATAATGATGCTGCATTTATGCGTTTATACTGGAAAAGCAGACTTCTATGGAACATATTAAGTAGCTGATGTTTTTAATGCATGCAGATTGTGCGTTTGTTTTCATCTGGTGCCGGTGCATATGCTCATATTTACCAAAGTCCGAGGCTTGATAAATTAAATATATTATATCTATATTTATGAATGCAGGCTATTAACAGGGTCCATTCTTACCCATGAGTTGATGCATGGTTGGCTTCGGCTTAAAGGTAAGTTTGCTGCATTTCTTAGATCAGGCTCACCTTTGTTCTATAACCCCGTAGCACATAGAAGTGAGTGCTTTTGAATAGCTTGTTGAAACAAAATTGCTTTTATTTCTCATTCACAGAACAATCTTAGGAAAATTTACTTACATAGCACACAATTCTTATGTGTTTACATATCTCACACCTAAATTTTCATGTTTACTTGCATAGCATTTTGGTTCTTTAAACCTATGAATGAAAAGTTCTCACTTTGTGATGTTTAAGAATTGAGTGCTATGTGTGTAAATATGAAAGTTTAGGTGTGAAATATGCAAATACGTAAGAATTGTGTGCTAGCTATGTAAATTCCTCCACTCCTAATCATCAGTGCTTTTGTTGTGCAATGAATGGACAAATTCTTTATTCGCTGGGTACCCATGGAACTTCTTTTGATGTAACAAGGATTGCATTGTCACAAACAACCTTTTTTTTTTTCCTTGGAACTCCAAATCCAATAGTCTCATCCCAGTTACTTGTTTTATAAACCGCAAATTTAATGTTTTTCAAGATCAAATATCTATGTATCATTATCTCAGCAACAATTGTAAGGGTGGATGATATAGGATAGCTTAGAGTTATGGCATACTAATTTATCTAGAATGATGCGATATATATAGATCAGCAGAAGGAACTTCTGATTTGCTCATGACAAGCCATTAAATAAACAAGCTTTCTTTATATGATAATGGTAAATATGAGAATTGGAAACGATTATCTAATGATTGAATAAATCCAAAAAATCAAGAAATTCAAACCATACAAAATAAACAATCAATTGTAATTTAATTACCACATTTAGATATTTAGTTACATAAGCAATGCTAGTAAGCCAATATTTAGTTATATAGAAGAAATTGTCAAAGAAAGAAAATAACGTCTCATTCTGGAATAGGGATATGATTTTCTCTAATTTTAAGTAATCGCATTTATTCCACGATTGAAGGAAACACATTCAATTTGCACATTCAAAATTGATACTAGAAGGAATTTGTATTTAATGAAAGATAAAAATTACTTGCATTGGAATTTATATTTGTAGATTCTTCATCTATAGATTTGTATCTATCGTTTTGTGGATATAGCTAGTATAAGGTTAACACAATTTGAGTCCAAATAATTTGGTAGTTCAAAGTTTATTTTTATCTAAATTCATAAAAATTTAAAATTAAAGTAGGCACATAAAACAAATTTTTTTCTTACTCAAAACCCTTTGATTCATACCTTGGAATGGAATAGCTGTCTTTCCATAGACATCTCTAGCATGAAAAAATTTTATGTCCGGACTCCGGACTTAGCTCTACTTGCGGACTCCAATCATATGCCACCATGTGTGCTACATTGTGGATGTCATTTCAGGGTTATTGAAGTGGAATCACAGAGGTTATTTCGGGGTTATTGAAGAGAAATTCATATATTTCTCTTTAATAACCTCGAAATAACTCAAAAATAACCTCGAAATAACACCGTGGAGGTTATTTTAGGGTTATTTTGGGGTTATTGAAGTGGAATATAAGAGTTTCTTTCAATAACCCAGAAATAACTCAGAAATAATCCCGAAATAACCCAGAAATAACCCCGAAATAACATCTACGGTGTTATTTTGGGGTTATTGAAGTGGAACCGTAGAGATTATTTTAGAGTTGTTGCGGAGCTCGTGGTTCCACTTTAATATTTTTTTAGGTAGACCCGATATAGCACAAATGATAGTATATTACTGAGTGTTCGCACGTAGAGCTACGTCCGGAATCCGGATAGAAAATTTTTCCCTCTAGCACAAACTTCTTTGGAAACATCAGGTTTGAACCAGATGTGAACAAGACCAACTCTCTTTTAGTTATGTCAAAGTTGAATAAAATCCAGTAAACTAGCAAGACAAATTTAAGTTATGTAAAACAAATTATTAAGGAAAGAAATCATAAGACCTAGAAAGTTAAGCTTTTAATGCGGGTACAAGGAGATGATTCTCCTTAGAATTAAATAGTTGCACTTGTATCACATTTGAAAAAAAACACACAATTCAACTTACACATTAGATTAAAATTGGAATAATAATTTTTTTATTCCATCAAAACTAAAAATCACATGCCTCAAAATATTTATTTACAGATTCTTCATCCATTGGGTTGGTAAATATTGTTAGTGCAAATAATTTTCTAGTTCAAAGTTTAATTTTATCCAAAATTCATAGAAAGCTGGAATTAAATGAGTCCCTTGATAAAATTTCCCTTAAATGTTTTAAGAAATTCCACTGAATGGAACTTNAGTAGTAAAATATTAAATGATATGCATGTAAATATAAATGTTACGTGTTAGATGTGTAAATATACTAAAATCATGAGGTATTTATGTAAATGCCCCCAAAACATTTTTGTGCCATCTTTCATTGACCATCTTTATGGTACTTTAGAGAAGATTAAGAGGTTAAAAATTGATCATAGAGTTAAATCTTTCATTTGGAAGCTTGTTAGGGCAACTTAACCTATTATAGTGTCTTATGATTAATGTTGTAATTGAGTTCAATTTGTATAAATGGCTCTTGGGTTAAGTTTTATGAGCCAGAGGTGTAACTCAATCAAGCCAACTCGTGAGCCTATTCATTAGATTTGGCTCAATAAGTGGGTAGTGAGCTAAACTTGATGAGCGAACAAGCCAAATTCAAGCTCGTCTTCACTCCACACATTAGCACATTGGTCTACTCATTTCATTTATATTAAGCAGATTCATTTTGAACTGATAGAATTAAGTTTAAGTTCAAGCTTGAATATAACTAATTAATCAAGCCCAAACTCAACTAACTTAAGTTGAGGAAGATTTGAGCTTGATTCAACCCGACTTATTTTCACCATTACTATGAGCCAATAAGTCAAATTTCAATCACANACCCTTTTTATAAATATTATGTTTGAATTAGATATTATCTTTGAACCAGACCAACTCGATGTCATACCAAACTGTTCATGCCAAAATAATGCTAGAGAATAAAGCATGTCCATTGATCAAGATCATCATCACCGACATATTCTAATCATAAGGAGTTACAAATTAAAGTAAAATAAACAGCTAAATGAAATCAAATTAATTTTGAGAGATCATTTCTTGTTGCATTGTTTTTACGAGAATAAACACACAAATTTCTATCAAAGTAGCCCGATTTGGACAATTTGGATCTGATGAATTAGGCATTTAATATTCATCAAATAATTTGTGATAGATTTTATGCTTATAAAATAATTAATAAATCAGCACAAATAGATATGTCACTCTAGTGAATAAGTTGTTCTAAATCCATCATCAGCTATGGATTCAGTTTCTTCATTCATGATAGTTGTATGAAAAGTTGAATAGATATATCCAACAAAGGATTTAATATGGATTCATTATGAGGATGTTGACAATGTGCTTATGAAATAAGGTCAAATTCGACGCATTAAAAGTTGGATTAATGGCGAAATTTTAAAAAAAATTCTAATTATTGACATTATTTCCGATACACAATTAAATTTTAGATGGCCTTGTGTTTGTTCAGTTACTTTTTAAATGTTTCTAAAGAAAGTTTTCCTACTTAAATGCTCTATAACTTTATCACTATGTTTAAACCCCACATATCGCTTGTTTATTTCAGCAAAAGCTTGTAATTGTAATAGTTAGTAGTAATTTTATGTGACTATCCTCATATAAGTTTTGCCTATGCTACATCAATGATTGTGTAGATATGTTATGTGAGGGCATATGTTCTGAGAGGCAATTTGCAAATTTAAGCTGTGTTTCAATTCAAAATATAATTATTTAAGGAAGCTCATTTAACTTAACCATTTCATTAAAATACAATTTAATTTTAAAGTTGTATAGATAGTTCTATGACATGGAATAAAATAAGCCATTTTTTAGAAAGAATTTACCGCTATAAAAATGGAGGCATTATTTCTCATTGTTAATGGGAAACTGAACACAAAATCCATAATTGCATTCTTTTATGATTTATCTATAATTGATAAAGGTGCATACAAACTCATGTTATATTATCTACTTTTAGCAAATTGAAAAGTTCTTTATTGTAGAATAATGTATCATGTCCTTTTTTAAACTTGGTTCGAATTAGTTTTCTTCAATCATTCAATTTTTTTATTCCAAGTTGTAGTTTTGAAAGCAAAATAAATTCAAAGATAAATAAAAATTACAATAATCTTCTCCTTGATTTCCATGAAGATCGAAGACACTGGAGCCAACTTCATCCACAATTTAGTTTCACTTAAAATTCTAGTTCCCTTGCTATACAACCTCGACGTTCTCTCGAGGCTAGTCAATCTATCTTTTTCGCTCGACCATCTACAAGTCTAAAAGAATATAGCAATAATCAATTATTAGTTTCTGGATATAATATTGCATCGGACAAACGGTGTACAATTTTAGTAGATACAGGTTCCCACCGTTCGCATATAGATCAAGACTTGGTTCCAACAAATTTACAAGTTTTAAAAGATACTCCATATATATATCAAGACTATATTGGACAAAAACACTATTGTACTCATGAAACCAATCTACTTTTTGGTTTCTAGGATATCGCCAATCAACGAATTGATTTCCATTATTTATTCTTAACTAATGACAAATTCTAATCGAATTTTAGTAGGAATTGATTTTCTCCAAAAACATACTATTACCTTTACACAACATCATTCATATAGATAACATTATCCTCCCACGCGATGCCAAACTTTCATAACTATATTGCCATCGAATTATATATTCCCACATATGAATCTATTTCTATACACTCTATGTGATACTGGTAGTAATATTACTATATGTAAGAAAACATTCATGTGATACTGGTAGTGATATTACTATCTGTAAGAAATTTATCCTTCCAGATCATATCCCACTACATACCCAACTTTTACTGCTCGAAATTTTTAGTGGTCTTCGTACTATCAATGAATATTGGATCAATCAATTAGTAATCATTCAATCTGCTACTATTAAAATACCTAAATTATGGTGTCTCCCAAATGATGACCCTGATTTAATTCTAGGAAATGACTTCTTCCAAACCTTCCTCTTATTTACCCACTCCTCGACATCCATGACCTTGGTTACACCAACACACCACGNAATGAATATTGGATCAATCAATTAGTAATCATTCAATCTGCTACTATTAAAATACCTAAATTATGGTGTCTCTCAGATGATGACCCTGATTTAATTCTAGGAAATGACTTCTTCCAAACCTTCCTCTTATTTACCCAATACTCGACATCCATGACCTTGGTTACACCAACACACTACCAACTTCTCTGTCCCTTAATTCACATTCCTACTTTCCATACTAGTGCCCCAATTTTTCGAAGCCAACGCGGTGATTCTACTCTTGATCATTTAATCAAAACTACTTTTTCTCTTCTATTTAGTCTCCACTTACATAAATATACATCATTTTCTCCGGAGCTTTTTAAACTCACTAAATTACGTGCTTGTGTCCACTTTATTTACACATTCCTTTTCTGAAAATCCTTTACAGTTATGGTCTCAAAACGAACCTATAGCACGTATTGAACCAATTAATCCTTCACTTAATATTAGGGCACACGAATTACACCTCTGAAGATAAAAAATAATTTCAGATTCAAATTCATGAACTACTGAATATCAAATTAATTGAAGCAAGTACTAGTCCACATAGTAGTTCTGCTTTTCTAGCTTAAAATCATGCTGAACAGGTTAGAGGAAAAACATATATGGTTATGAACTATAAAGAACATAATGATAATACAAAATTTGGTGGTTATTTCTTATNATTCATGAACTACTGAATATCAAATTAATTGAAGCAAGTACTAGTCCACATAGTAGTTCTGCTTTTCTAGCTCGAAATCATGTTGAACAGGTTAGAGGAAAAACACGTATGGTTATGAACTATAAAGAACATAATGATAATACAAAATTTGGTGGCTATTTCTTACCAAATAAAGTATTAATAAATCATATCAAAAGTGTCAAATAGTTTTTTAAATTAGACTGTAAATCTAATTTCTGACAAATTATGATGCACCCAAACAGTAGAGAATTTACTGTTTTTAGTACTCCTCAGGGTCACTATCAATGGAACGTTCAATTTAGAAAATGCACTACAAATATTCCAACGATGTATGGATATTATTTTTTGTGAGTTATCACAATTATGTTTTATTTATGTTGATGACATCTTAATATTTAGTTAGACTATTACGCAACACTTAAAACATTTATAGCTTTATTCTTCCAGAAAGCGCAAAAACATGGACTTGCTCTAAGTAGAAAGAAAGATATTTTTCTTACTAATGTTATTGAATTTCTAGGACTTATTATAGATAAAGACGGAATTGAATTACAAGATCATATTTTAACAAAAATTGATTATTTTAAATATATTACTAATAAAAAAGATTTGCAACGTTTTCTAAGTTATATCAATTATGTCGAAGCATTTATTAAAAACTCTGTAGATTTACGCTCTCCGCTGTAGAAGAAATTATGCAAAAATATAATCTGGTTTTGGGATGAAAACGAACAAAAAATTTTACAACAAATTAAAGATCATTGTAAAAATCTTCCAAAACTATATTTATTAATACCTGGTGATTATTTAATTATAAAAATAGATAGTTTTGAATCAGCTTGGGGAGCAATTTTGAAAGCTCGACAGAATGCTGCCAAACTCTTATGTCAATACAGTTCAGGTACGCATACCGCGATAGAATGAAATTATTACATTAATAAAAAAGCATTACTAGCAATTAAAAAAGTAATTAAAATATTTGAATATTTTTAAATGAAATGTTTTTTATTAGGATCAATAATAAAACAACTATTTCATTTATTTAATGGAAATTTATTGACTCTTTGCTTAATAAAAGACTAATTCCATGACAAGTTGGTTTCTTCGCATATACATTTGATAGAAAATATATTGAAAGAAAAAAATGGTCTTGCTAACACTTTGACACACGAATATTACTGGAAAGAAGTATGACTTCAAATACTGAAAATATGAAGATATATGCTATAGCCGTTGAAACTGACGACAAGGTTGTGCTAGACTTGAACAATTATTTAAAAATACTTGGCTCACAAATATGAAAATTAGAATGTGAAATTATCAACATTCTAAAATAATTACTAAAAGTAAGAAATTATCTTAATGGAGAAATTCATGAAGAAGATTTAGCTTCTATCATAGAATTACAACAAATACGAGATTTCTCGAATCTCAAACTTACAAAGGAAAATTAAATACCTACCTCTCCAAATAATAATAAAATATTTTCTTTTACCAAGGTATTACAAAATACTTCAAAATAAGTCTTCAAAAAATATTGCATAAATAACCAATGAATGACAACAAGTATCGTAATATAAAAAACGAATTAATCCACAACTTTATTTTCACACAGTTGGAAAATTTCAAGTCATATATGTATATGGAAATACCAATATAAGATTTATTACATAATTATATAACTATGGACTGTTACACATGATTTATTCAGAAAATGAAAATCTTCTAAAAGAATTACCAAAATCAGTCATATTGATGCAATAGAAACATTCCATAGGGTCCTCAAACACTGGAATATATATAAAAATTATATCATACTTATTCTGAAATACACGAATGAATTATTTAATTATTACAACTTGGAGTTAGCAATGAATTATTCACTCCTAAATACAGACCTGCCGAAGTATTAACCCAGAGATCTAAAATAAAAGATTTATATAAAATATGGATTGAAACAAAGAAGATAGATCGAACTAATATTTGAGTTTATCATTGTTCAGAACATTTAGTTGTATACAATCAGTGTAAGCAACTTACGTGCAAAATACATGAAGTTATGTTTAAAAAATGGGTGAACATTCTCAGTAAAAATACTATGACAGCCTATCGAGAAAAAAAAGAATTATTTTGTCTAAAACTACAAAATGAGAAAATACATAAATGTATGTATTGTCAAAAACATGGAGAAAATGCTCTACAAGGAGTAAAAAACAAGTTAGAGACAAAAACTAGTGGAATTTAAAGGAGCTAGTTGTAAAGCAAATAAAAGCCGAACAATTATCACAAAGTAAATTTTACTGTACAAGCACTTAGTCTCCATCAGTTCAATTATTGGAAACAATTATTCTTCACTAGTTTTATTTTTGAAAAAGAAAATGCAAAGTTGCAAAAGTGAATTATTAAAGGAAATGTCAGCCATGGTGACTATCGATGCATTTAGAGTCTATATAATGTTGTCTTCTCTGTGTTTAGAGGCAGAGAAAACACTTTGCGAGTTCTCTTCTTCTTTCATCCTCTCTTCTCTTGTAATCTAAGTATGTGTGCTAGCATTGACGACTAAATAAACTCTTCTCTCTTCAATGTCTGTAAGTATATTATAAAATGTATAATGTCATTATGTTTTATTTTTATCATTTGTTTATAATAATATTATGTTATTTTGTTTCTATCTCACTAGTCATGCTTAGTGTAGGAAGCAAACGAAAATTGTGTTTTGCATATCTGAAATAATTATATAGGATTGTGGTCTGTTGATGATCTGTTGTTTGATCATTTATTGAGTTTGTATTTTCTCCAGAAAACCACGGAGAAATATAATATGAACAAAAGATGTTGAGGTCAAACCTCAGAAGAGCTAGAATGACTGCGGTAGCTATATTACTATTTAGAATTTGTTGGTTTTGAATTAGTTTTAGGCCTAATTCTTGTATATTAGAAATGCTTTCTCTGTGTGCCAATTTTTTATATCTGGATTGAATTATATTTTTAAAGAGTTTAATTTTTTCTAGTTAGCTTTGGTTTAATTCCATAAATTAACGAGTTTGTCATTAAGTATAGTTTCTGAATATAATTCTAATTTAAATTATTGTTTCAAGATCATATAACTAACTAATGATAATCCATTCATTTGAATTTCTTAAGGGAGATTTGATATAAAAAATTTGCTCTTTTGGAAAGACATAATTGTTTTTTTTTTATATTTATTTTTAATAATTCACAAATTCTATTAAATTTTTGTTCTAAATAAAGTTTATTCAACATCAAAATTTTCAAATGTAGCCACTAAGTTCGTCCCAAAACAGACGCATTCTTAATTCTATTTATTATTTTAATTGAATTTCATAAGAAGAACAATTAGATCTATAAGACCATGAATGTATACAGACACATTTAATATGTTTAGGACATTCATATGTTTCAGTTTGTTGATCGTCAGGATCTGATAGTATTTTAGGGGCATTCATTCTATCTCCAGATAGTTTCATTTTTTCTATTTGTTCTTCTATTTTTCTAATATTCTTTTTTAGATTTATAATTTCTATCGTTAATTCTTTCATGTTAATTCTTTCATATTATCTTCCATGTCTAAATAGTTCTTCTCATTCTTCTGTTTATTTTTTATTGTAAAGGTGTAAGGGTCCATCATGCTTCCTATCATAAGCTTATCTTAATATTTTCTTATTTTCTCTCGCTCTTTTGGGGTTTGACTTCAACATTTCTGGTTCGTATTATATTTTTCTCTATGGTTTTCTACAAAAAATACAAACTCAATAAATGATCAAATAACTGATCAGCAACAAACCACAATTCTATATAATTACTTCAAAGATGCGAAACACAATATTCGTTCGTTTCCTACACTAAGCGTAACTAGTAGAGATAGAAATAAAATAACATAATATTATTATAAACAAAAGATATAAATAAAGCATACCGACATTACATACTTATTCTTACAGACATCAGAGAGAGAGAAGAGTATTTTGTTGTCAAGGCTAGCACACATACTTAGATTATAGGAGAAGGGGGAAAGAAAGAAGAAGAGAACTCGCTAAGTTTTTCTCTGCTTCTAAACACAGAATAAAACATTTTATAAACTGTAAATCCATCGATAGTCATCATGACTGATGTTTTCTTTAATAATTCACTTTTGCAAATTCACATTTGCTTTTTCAATAATTTAGCTGGTGGAGACTAATTGTTTCCAATAAGTGCTTGTGCTGTAAGATTCCTTTCTGATAATTCTTTTATTTTTCTTTGCTTCACAGCTTGCTCCTTTACATTCCACTATTTGTTGCCTCTAGCTTATCTCTTACTCCTTGTAGAGTATCACGTTTTTGACAATAAATACATTTATATATTTTCTCCTTCTGTAGTTTTAGACAAAATAATTCTTTTACTTCTCGACTGGCTGTCATAGTATTTGTTTTGGAATGGTTACACATTTTTTATACATAACTTCATGTATTTTACGCGTAGGTTGCTTACAGGGAATGTATACAAATAAATGTTCTGAAAAATGATAAACCTAAATATTAGTTGGATCTATTTTTTTTGTTTCAATCCATATTTGATATAAATCTTCTGTTTTAGATCTCTGGGTTAATACTTCGGCAGGTCCGTATTTAAGAGTGAATGATTCACTACTAATTCCAAGTTCTTTTAATGAAATAATTTTTTCTCGTATTTCATGANTTCCCATAAACAAAATTGACTCAGAAAACAATATCCAATCAAAGAGACCACACGCTAAAACCTGATTTTCCGCATAATACAAGAAGTTCTCAGCTTTGCTTCCCATCTAACTTTGACTCAAAATCCATGCTCCACTAAATAAATGCTCAATAACTGAAAAGCCCACAAAATTAAATAGCAAATGCCACTACCAAATAGAATGCAATAAAGAGCACATTCTCCAAAACATAACCGAATGGAAGACGCCAGAAAAGTAAATTAAAAAGTGTGAAAGGATGGGGAAAGAACATGTGATAAATTAAAACCTTTCCAAAGCCACTCCTATCTTATACCCCAAGAGGAAAATTATGAGAAAGAGCTCCTTGAAATAGCATAGGCTCCAACCACAAGCCAATATATGAATTGTTTTCTACCATAGATAAACAAGAGTACAAAAATATATAAAAGTGTATATTCCACCAACAAAGATATACTTGAGGAAAAAGATCCCAATGCATCTGAATATGCAAAACCTACTTTAAAAGCACCGCTAATGCAAATACCATGAAGCCAAGACCAGCCATCTCACCAAATTTGTGAGTCGCTAAATCAAACCAAACTCACTATGTAAAGAGAAGTTACAATAGAACCAGTCTCGTAAAGTATCCCAAAGAATGATCAATATTCATGAAAAGAGCATTAGCAGAGAAGCCACCAAAGTACGGGCTATANATTGTATATTGTAAAGGCGTAAGGGTCCATCATGCTTCCTATCATAAGCTTATCTTAATATTATCTTATTTTCTCTCGCTCTTTTGGGGTTTGACTTCAACATTTCTGGTTTATATTATATTTTTCTCTATGGTTTTCTACAAAAAAAAATACAAACTCAATAAATGATCAAATAACCGATCAGTAACAGACCACAATCCTATATAATTACTTCAGAGATGTGAAACACAATATTCGTTCGTTTCCTACACTAAGTGTAACCAATAGAGATAGAAATAAAATAACATAATATTATTATAAACAAAAGATATAAATAAAGCATACCGACATTACATACGTTATAATATATTTATAGACATCAGAGAGAGAAGAGTTTATTTTGTCGTCAAGGCTAGCACTCATACTTAGATTATAGGAGAAGGGGGGAAGAAAGAAGAAGAGAACTCGCTAAGTTTTTCTCTGCTTCTAAACACAGTGAATAAAACATTTTATAAACTGTAAATCCATCGATAGTCATCATGACTGATGTTTTCTTTAATAATTCACTTTTGCAAATTCACATTTGCTTTTTCAATAATTTAGCTGGTGGAGACTAATTGTTTCCAATAAGTGCTTGTGCTATAAGATTCCTTTCTGATAATTTTTTTATTTTTCTTTGCTTCACAGCTGGCTCCTTTACATTCCACTATTTGTTGCCTCTAGCTTATCTCTTACTCCTTGTAGAGTATCACGTTTTTGACAATACATACATTTATATATTTTCTCCTGTTGTAGTTTTAGACAATAATTCTTTTACTTCTTGAGTGGTTGTCATAGTATTT
>JXCR01111661.1:80296-94210 GCA_002079205.1 Phalaenopsis hybrid cultivar | reverse complement strand
TGGTAGTAGATGGAGCTAAGGGACATAGATCAGAGATGATGGGTAAAAGGATACATGATCATTCTCTTGATGAAGAATGTCATAAGTAACTGAGTGCAAGGTCCATTGATCAAATTTAATCGAGAAAATTAACAGAGCAATTGTGATAGTGACCAAAATGAAGTAACTTTGAAGGACCAAAATGAAGTGCTTTTAAAAATATGGGCCTATGAAAAGTATGATGTGGCTGACAAACTAGGTGACATTTATCCTAAAAAATAACCCATCAATTTCACATAATTATACAAGATCTACAACTAACCTACATGGCTTATGATTCCAATCTCAGAATAACATGATGCCAAAATATCCTTAGAATTTTATAAAAATGTAATCCCACAAAATCAGATATATAAATTGTTGGGGGGCATTTACATACATTCCATCCAATTCTTATGTATTTACATAAAAATGACTAAACTTTATTTTTTACATTTATACCACCCAAATCTTTCATAAGACATCAAAAATACCACTATTTAAATTTAAAAAAAGCGAAATACACCTTTCATATATAGGTAAGATGGTATGCAAGTAAAAATTGAATTTTAGGTGTTAGGTATGCAAATCTTCCTAATTGTTAACTTGCTTTTTTTCTTCATTCTTTCAATAGATCAACATTTTTTTTTTAACTTTTGTCGTCAAATATACACTTCTAATCTTAAGCGGAGAATTTCCAAAACTATAGTTGGATGTAGTTTTGGAAGGTACCTGAGTTTCTTATGATCAATGTCGTATATTTAATAATAACATCGCAACTTTTACCCATACAACTAATACCGGAAACTAATGCATGATCTAATAAATCATGAACACTAGTCAATACCCCCCTACCAGCTCATCTCTCAAACATAAAAACACGGACATCCATATATGAATTATGAGCTAAAGATAAATTAACCATCTTCATCAAACTCCTCACTCTCTCTGATATAATATACTCAAACCTTAACTATAATATTTATGAGACCATCTACGGAACACTTTCTTGCCCCCATCTATAATACTCTGATTCCTTCCTAGANTCTCTCTGATATAATATACTCAAACCTTAACTATAATATTTATGAGACCATCTACGGAACACTTTCTTGCCCACATCTATAACACGCTGATTCCTTCCTAGCACCTACCAAAAATTATGGGCCCTTAATAATGCTTTGCAACCACGCACCTAGCACTTTTCAAATACCCTACCCAATAATAATTTTGATCCATATGAGATTCTTCATAGCCATAAACTACAAGACCTGAGGATAACTATTATAACCCACTAGAAAAGAGTCAAACGACAAAGTGATGAATTTGCAAGTTTTAGTGAATAATATAAAAATTTAACCAGTGATGTCTTTCTAATAGTTTTTGAAGTCGTACAAGTTCACCAATNTTATAACCCACTAGAAAAGAGTCAAACGACAAAGTGATGAATTTGCAAGTTTTAGTGAATAATATAAAAATTCAGCCAGTGATGTCTTTCTAATAGTTTTTGAAGTCGTACAAGTTCACCAACTAGAATATTCAACAAAAAATATGAAGTCAAATCCTAACAATCAGTCTCAAAAAGGTTGTGGGATGCCCTAGTATTGCTTCCAGGTCACATATCTCTAGGGTTCTAAGATTAGACTAACTCAAGACTGTTACATTAAATTTAAAATAAAAGAAATGCATTTAGATAGAAATCATTCTCGATAAACATATGGATCATGATAGATATTAACAAACGCAAAGGATTTAAGTTNTAAGATTAGACTAACTCAAGACTGTTACATTAAATTTAAAATAAAAGAAATGCATTTAGATAGAAATCATTCACGATAAACATATGGATCATGATAGATATTAACAAACACAAAGGATTTAAGTAGAATCAAACCTTCAAATAGATCCAGATCCAGTAATAAAAAGTGCAAGTAGCAACCATAATACACAAATGGTAATAAGCAAATCAAACACTATTTGAAATCAAAATAAAAGGATTTAGTTGGTAGAGGACCAGAGGTAGCAGTGGATTATAATGTCAAAGAAAAAACTAAGGGCTTATTTGGAATCATTCTTTTGTTTTATTTATTTATTTTTTGTTTTAAAAAGAAGTTTATTTAGTATATATTTTAAGAGTTATAATATTTTGTTTTTAAAAACAAATGAACTTGTTTTAAAAAAACACTCAAACCAGCATTTCGGTGTTGTGAGTATTTTTAAAAACACCCACCACCATCAGAAAGATTTTATTTCGAATCAAAATATCAACAAAATGAAATAACATTAAAAATAAAAGTGATCCCAAACAGCTTGTAAGTTCTTAGAAAGAAGATAAAATATTAGTTTTAGATTGCTGCAGAAATTGTCTCATGGCTAAGCATTTAGCTTCACATTCAAAAACTCATGGAACATATTTATACATTCAGCCAAAACATTTACAAGCACAAGGAGCTAAGAAGATCAAATATCTGGAATACAGAAATAAATGCATTTGACATTCTTGACAAATTACCTGTGCAGCAAGACGAGTTCTCACCAAGTCCAATGGGTATGTGAAAGATGCGGCTGTCATTCCAGCCAAACCACCACCCAATAACCGAACAAAAACATCAGTACTTCCATATTGATTGCCTTCTTCCAGCCCAGGAAGCAAATGAAGCAACTAACAGAAATATGAAAGCAGAATAAATGAACATTTCAGGGGATAAGAGGCATTGAAATAAAAAGCAAATGCATCATAAAGCAATTTGAAAACTGATGAGGCACTCTTAATCTACAAGTTTTCGCACGTACAATTTTGTATCGATCATATGCATAGAAGCTGATGGAGGAATAAGGAAGCCTGTGCACAATTGTAACCAAATTC
The DNA here is from genome assembly GCA_002079205.1 of Phalaenopsis hybrid cultivar. Taxonomy (NCBI): domain Eukaryota; kingdom Viridiplantae; phylum Streptophyta; class Magnoliopsida; order Asparagales; family Orchidaceae; genus Phalaenopsis; species Phalaenopsis hybrid cultivar. The sequence goes on along the minus strand of JXCR01111661.1, from coordinate 91,326 downwards.
CCTTTCCAAAAAGCTCTAAATCCTTCTTCACGAACTATTCGTGAGGCCTCGTGCAATATACTAGCCTTTTTTAAAATTGCAGCATTAGAGTGCATGCCCTGCACCTGAAAAAAAAAAGTAAAAAAGGGGCATTAGATTGACCGGCAAAAATAAAGAATTTTAAGCATATTCACATATCGCCGATACAATTGACCAAAGAAACAAATTGCAATTATATTTTAGCACGCAATCTACTCAAGCACAAGGCTCGTACCTATAGCATTATATGGAGAGGGGTCGAGTACAAATCTTGCCCCAGCTTTAATAAAGACATTACTTCAAGATTTGGGCCAATGAAGTTGCAACCAAGCAATCAAATTGTCGTACATACAATGCATCCTAAGGTTTGACAAAAAAATGGATCTCTACAGCAGAATGAAAACCACTAGAGCTGAAGTTTGAAGTTTGCTCAGAGATCAAAGCTCGCTTGATAATTAAGTTGGTATTTTGCTTAGATTAAGCTTTGCTCAAAGCAAATGAGCCAAATTTATGGAACCAGTTAATTTTCAATCCGGTGAGCTATATGCCAATTTATCCGGCACAGAATTAGATCAAGATGCAATTTTTTTATAGATTTAGTCAGGATGCAATTTTTTTAAGAAGTTAATAATATCATGAATAAAAGTATATTAAGGAGACTTTTAAAAGCCACTTTTGCTTAGCACAATTGTTAAAGTCTATCTTATGTTGTCTCTTTGTGTAAGGGTGTTGGGGTTGAATCTTGTTAAAAATCAATTCTTGTTTTTAATCAATTGTACTTTTAAATCCGATGGTGATAGTGATGAAAAGTAATAATTGCCCATTATATTTAATAAAAGGCTCTAATTTTAGCATAAAGTTAATCCTTCTCATTGCCCTCATCTCCCCAGCTCCTCTTCTCATAGATAATAAATCATATTATGCATTTTCCTCACTTGTCTCTCGTCTCAACCCTCAACTCTCTCACTAACTCCTTTTTTTAAGAATAGATCACCTATCTTGTGAAGCTTTTGTGGTAATGTATCTCATATTGTCATTTATTATGCATAAAAGGAGGATCAATTATTTGAGTTATTTCTACAATAAGTTGTGAGTGAGATCCCTCTTAACCCCTCTGCTTCTACAAATATTAATATGAGTTGTAAATGGAAAATAATTTCTCTTTAGTAGCTTAGGGTTCATAAGAGATCATTGTAATTGTCTGTAAATAAATCATGAAAAAATTACACCCTACAAAGCATTGAAAGTTATTGCGGTCACTATAGATTTTTCACTTCTAAATCAACGAATACTTAATATCTATTATACTTTAGCATATCTCATTAAGAAAAGCCGTTTGTTGCCATTAAAGAAAAAAGAAACACTAAAAATCAAAAAAGAAAGCCATGGCCTAATAGAAGTGCGTCAACTGTCCATATAATAAAGATGTGAAAAATTATCCCAAATGAACCCTGAGCTTAGTTAGTTATGATTTGAATGCTATCTCAATTTTGGTAGATTATGATGCTCTATTATTTTGTTTCTCATTGATTAACTGCATCTTTGGATTGCTCAAATTTATTTGTTAAGAAGTTCAATAACTTCTTAGCTCACATGCTTGATTATTTATTTGCTATGTTCATGTCATTTTTGGCTAAAAACTATTTTAAATCCTTATCCCCTGATAATGTGTTCAACTGACTTATAAAATGAGTATTTTATTTTTTACGTTAAACATCTTATTTCTCTAATCAAAGAAGGGGAAAAAATAAAAATTAAAAACGAAGGGGATCACTTATATGAGTTATTTTTATAATCAATGACTAGTGAAATCCATAAAAATTATTTTTTTTGTCACTATTATAATTTGAGTTGAGAGAAGAAAATACTTTGGTAGTAGCTTAGCTTATGCAGTTATGACTTTTTGTTTTATTGGTTTATATTAATTCTAAGATGTTCTTTTATTCTATTTTGCAATGACAATACATATTTAGTTTACCTTAGTTTATAGCATTACATTTTTTAGCTCTACTGTCCATGTTGCTTAATGAACTTGTAAAATAGAAGCACTCAATTGTAATCTTATGTTAGTCTCAATCTCTTAAATTTCTTAGATTGTAATCTTTGCAAGGCAATAGTTCAATATTTTCTATATTGTTGTCATTATAACTTTTATATAATGCAATATTAACAAGAGTGATACAACTTCTATTTCTTGTGACATCAACTTATTCGAAAATCAATTTGGAATTTGGCAATAATTCAAATCATCCCCCTACTGACAATAAAATAATAAAGATTGATAGAGTGGGAGAAGTTACTATAATAGAGAAGGTGAATGTAGGTCAACAGTTTGGAATTGAAATGGGATTTCTAATAAAGAAAATGAAAGTCACTACAAAAATAGAAATGCAATCATTGTGACAAGTTGGGAAGCAAAAAACTGTAACATCTTAATGGGCAGGCATTTCATGATTCATCATTACAAAAAAGCTAATCATGAGAGGAAAAAAACATAAACACTTTGATCCAATCTCTGGGAACCTTAAAAAGAATGGATTAATCATACCATTAGCTTTGACCATAATAGGATAAAAGAATATTTTTGCTATGATGATCATTGTAAATGAGCACCTATTCATGATGTTTGAAGATTTATAGTTTGACATTCCAATGATATCAATATATTTAAACTATCACAATATTTCTAGATTCACCCTTGAAGAAAAGTACATTAGGGTTTTGGAATCCATGAAAGATAAACTTAAGAATTTAATGTCAGTTAAAAAGAATTTCTCGTTAAGGGCTAAAACTCAAACCAAATGGTAAGTTAAACGTTCCTCACCATACATGATGAAGGTATGATTGACAATTTCAATCAAGGTTTATTAATTTTAATGACATAGATCCGTTGCACAGAAGGTCAATGATTTCTGAGGCTATTAATGAATTTTACAATTCATTGATCTTTAAAAAGGGTTAGTGAAATCACCCTGGAATCTAGATAATGAAACAATTAATGAATTAGCTGCTAGAAATTTGAAGTCATTATTTAGGAGTCAGATTATCAGAATATGGGATTTTTTTTTTTCATTTTCATATTGTGATGCTCATATTATAAATTTGATGGTTCATGATGGTTTCAAAAAAAATAGAAAAGTAATTGAGAAGGATGATAAAGACATTCACAATTCCAACAAATTTGATAAGTTTAAATAACCTCTTGGTATTTCCACAAAAAAAACTTATGCACTAATGATCAAAAACGTTGAACTCCACATACGAAATGGTTGACTCAAACTTTTACTAATAATTCATCTTTCATGAACATGCCTCAAGGTATCTTGATTATACTTAGTTGTGGCTTTAGAATATAAATGGAATCAAGTTGAAACATTAGAGTCATTGCATAACAAATTTTATTCTAGTACAAGTCACCCTATAACAAATAGGTTTATTCCTAAATTAACTATGAGAATGAAAACTTTGAAGGAGTGCATGCTTGAAAATTTTTTTATTTCTTCCATGGCTTAAAACAAGATTGATAAATTTTGCAGGGATTGGTAGGATTGCTATAAGCTCTTACAATTGCTTTTATTTTAGATCCTTTGATGAAAATGGTTTGCATCACTGACTACTACCCACAAATTAATGATGCTAACAAAATTGTAGAAGAGATAGCATGTGCGAAATAAATTTTTAGAACCTTAAATGAACATACATCTAGCCACTCCCTTCACTTTTTAATAGCAAACTATGTTTTTACCAAATCTTTTTTATGTCCCATTGTACTTTTTGTATTTTCTTCTCACCTCTACATTTTAGAAAACTTCAAAAGTTTTTTAATTAAAAAAAAATTTGTAACATGCAAATTTTTGCAAACATGAAAATCATCAATAAANCATTGTACTTTTTGTATTTTCTTCTCACCTCTACATTTTAGAAAACTTCAAAAGTTTTTTAATTAAAAAAAATTTGTAACATGCAAATTTTTGCAAACATGAAAATCATAAATAAGAAACGCAAAAAATTTAGGGTTATGAAAGAAAAATATTGTCTAATGTTACCGATAAGAAAAGATGTGCTGAAGGAATAGGAAATATTGTGATCCTTGTGGAGTAGGCCTTTAAAAAAAGGGCAACAATGGCAACAACACCAAAAATAAGAGTTAGTGGTGACAACGACGCTATAGGAAGTAGAAGACAATGATTGAGATAGGTGTCTGAGACCCAAAGTTAGGTTTGAGCGTTAATTCATGAACCGTGAAGGAGAGGAATAGAATGGCTTTCTAATAGATNTATCGTTTGGGTGTTGAAGTGTAGATGTTAGCCCTCAGGCGAGGGGAACGTGGGAGCTCCGAAGTGAGAGCATGTATCCTCCCAGCCTAGTCGCAGATTCAATAAACAAACGTAGGATTAGTCAATGTTCTTTATGTATGGACCAAAGTGTAAATAATATGTATGCTCTTATTTGACGCGACACAATTTGAACTGATTCACTTTATCCATTCACTATAATTTCTTGATAAGGAGAAGGATGTTTTCTTATATATTGAACATCACTTTAAAAATATTATTAGTATAATTAGTTATTTAAGAGTTATTAAAATTACATATTTATTTCAATTGCCTATTAGTGACAGATAAGCAATTTGAATTCCATTGTTGTGATTAAGTATTGTTTTTCTAAAATCTTAGTTCGTAGTTCTAATATTACTCCCTGTGGGATCGATATCTAGGACTCCATTAGAGCCTTATATTACTTGAGCGATATGTATACTTGCGTTGATAAGTGTGACTTTACCATTATTGACTTTACCATAACTGTTATGAAGTTTTTATAGTAGTTGCTAAGGAATTAAATCTTTTAGCAGCAGTATTAAATACTTGCATTTTTAAGCATATATAAAGTCGCTGTCACGCCCTGAGCCTATCACTTTTGATGATTTCGACTTGGAAGGAGTTTAAGTCCCCCACCGAGATCCTCTTGTCATTAGCGCAAGAATGTCGAGCCCTCATATAACGTAAAGAGGATCCTGGTCAGAAAATGGGAGCTCTGTCGATGTCTTGTTCTATTCAACTTTTTTTAGTTTGGGATTGACAAGGGAAAAACTTCAACCTGCATCCGGACCATTATATGGTTTTGATAATCGACCAGTGAGGGTTGAGGGAACAATAAATCTCCATGTTGTCTTCAAAAATTTTTCTCGATAGACATATAATATCATCTTCGGGAGACCACTACAATCAATCTTTGGCATCGTGACTTCTGTAACACACTTGAAGATCAAGTTCCAACCTCAAATAGATTGGCGTTGTGTGAGATGATCAACAGACAACACAATCATGCTACCTCAGACAAGCTCAGTCACGCCCGTTAATGACACTTAGCATTGAGAACTTTGATCTTCGAGATGAAGATGTATCTCAACGGGCTTCTCCCGTGGAAGACTTGGTTCAAATCTCACTCTCTGACGAACATCCCTCGAGAATAATGCACCTTGGTTCCCTACTCTCCGATGAGCAAAGGTCGGAGTATGTAGATTTTCTCCAAAGGAATCAAGACATTTTTACATGGACTCTAATCGACATGTCTGGAGTTGACCCTGAAATAATCATGCACTCTTTAAAGGTAGACCCTACCTTTAAACCGGTCATCCAGAAGAAGCGCAATTTTGCCCCAGATCGCTTACAAGCTATTGAATAAGAAGTCAACAAGCTTCTTGAAGCAATGTTCATACAAGAAGTACATCATCATGCATGGCTGGCCAATATCATCATGGTGAAAAAAATTAATGGTTCATGGAGAATGTGTGTCGACTATAAAGACCTCAATAAAGCTTGCCCGAAGGATAGTTTTCCCCTCTCGCGCATAGATCAACTCGTTGATACCACGTCTGGACATCAGATGCTAAACTTTATAGATGCATACTCAGGATACAATCAAATAAAGATGAACCCAATGGACGAGGAGACCACCTCTTTTCAAACAGATAAAGGCTTATACTGTTATTAGGTTATTGCATATGGGTTAAAAAATGCTGGTGCAACTTATCAACGACTCATGAACAAGGTCTTCAAAAACCTTCTCGGGCGTACTATGAAGGTTTATGTTGATGACATGTTAGTAAAAAGTTTGTAAGCATCCCAACACATTTCTCATCTGGAGGAGTGTTTCCAACTCCTTCGTCAATACGATTTACAACTTAACCCAGCTAAATCTGCTCTCAGAGTCACATCAAGAAAGTTTCTGGGATTCTTGGTTACCCATCGTGGAATTGGGGCAAACATAGAAAAAAATCAAGGCATTGAGAGATATGGTGCCCCCATGGAACATCAAGGAGGTGCAACGCTTGAATGGTCGTATAGCCGCTCTATCTCGTTTCTTAGCTCGTTATGAGGATAAGTATCTGTCATTCTTCAAGATACTTATAGGTGCTCGAAAAACTGGTTTTCAATGGACAGATGATTGTCAAATTGCTTTTGAGCAACTCAAGGCATATTTGGCTTCACTACCCCTCCTCTCAAAGCCCGTCCAAGGAGAGATGTTATAAATCTATTTGGCTATTTCACCTCATGCAATAAGTTATGTGCTTATCATTATGGAAAATTCAATTGATAAACCAGTATACTACGTTAGCAAGATTCTCTCTGACACAGAAAGTCGCTATCCGATGGAAGACAAGACTGCACTAGTCTTGGTATTCTCAGCAAGGAGACTTTGTCCGTACTTCCAGGCTCACACTATCAGCGTCTACACACAACTCCCTTTGAAGGCTATCCTACAAAAATCAGAAGCATCTAGACAATTAGTTAAATGCTCAGTATAAGTGGGAGAATTCGACATCCACTATCTATCACGACCAAACATCAAATCACAGGCGTTGGCTGACTTTGTGGTAGAATGTACGGTGCCTACCTCTGATGAACCAATATTTTCTCTTCCACGATCACCTCAGTGGACACTATACGTAGATGGAGCATATAGAAACTCAAGAGCTAGTGCAGAAATACTACTCATCTCCCCAAAGCAAGACATTTTGGAATACGGACTTCGTTTGAAATTCCCAGCCACCGATAATGTTGCAGAATATGAAGCACTTGTTGCTGGATTAAAGCTTTCCATCGATTGTGAGGTACAAAATATGATTATCTCAACTCATCACATCCCAAGTAGAAGGAGAATTTGATGCTAATAACTCACAACTGGTACAATCTCTCAGTCTGGTAAAAACACTTCTTAACCAAATTGAAACATGTCAGCTCATTCACATACTTCGGGAGCATAACACCTGAGCTGATGCCCTCTCCAAGCTTGCAACTTTAACAACTAGAGATCTTTATAAAAGAAGGTGTGTTGAGGAGATACATTTTCCTAGCATCCATGACCCATGGGTGATATTGTCTATAGATGACCCAGGGGAGCCATCTTGGATGGATCCCATCATCTCCTTCCTCCGAGATAGAACACTATTAGATGATGATACTGCATCAATTTGCATCCGACGCATGGTTGCCAACTTCATCCTTATAGGGGATGAAATGTATAAAAAGGCATTTGTAGGTCCATACCTCAAGTCTCTTCCTCCATTTGAAGATGATTATGTCTTGCAAGAAGTTCATTCTGGAATATGTGGGGAGCATCTTGGGGGTAGAGCTCTTGCTCTTAAACTAATGAGACAAGGTTTCTATTGGCCCACGATCAAGCAAGATGCATTAGAGTTTGTGCACAAGTGCAAGAATTGTCAACTACACCCTAATCTTACGCATGCACCATCCTCAGAAACTTAAAGATTATGAGACAGTTGCAATAAGTGAGGAGTGCAGTGCTATATTTCAAAAAAAACTTCCTAAAAAACTTAAAGATCCTTGTAGTTTAACATTTCCTTGTGCAATTGGAGAAAGATTATGTGGAAAAGCTTTATGTGATTTAAGATCGAGCATTAATGTGATCCCTCTATCTATATTTAGAAGGTTAGGTTTAGACGATATTTCTCTCACTACTTTAACCCTTCAGTTAGCTGATAGATTTATCATTTATCCAAAAGGGGTTATAGAGGACATGCTTATTAAAGTGGATAAATTTATCTTTCTTATGGACTTTATTATATTAGATATGGAGGAAGATAAAGAAAATCCAATTATTTTGGGGAGACCTTTTCTTGTTACTGGATAAGCTTTGATAGATGTGCAAAAATGAGAGCTGTAATGACCATGAAGCCACTTTTGATGTTATAAAGACTATGAAATATCCAGCTGAGAGAAAAGATGATGATTGTTTTTGGATGGATGAAATTGATTATCTAAGTAAAGACCATTTCCAAGAAAGTTTTGAGAGTAAGTTAACAGTTGAGATCGAAATGGACTTTCATGATGAGTTGAAAACGTTGTTTAAAGAATACTGTATGTATGTTCAGAAGAAGTGTAAAATGATGGATGTCATCGAAAGTAGTAAACTTTTAATTCCATCTGTTAAAAATCTCATAAACTTAAGATAAATGTACCCCATGTAATTTTAAAGCTTGCATATTTAGGGAATTCATCTACAACAATAGTCTTTATATCTTAAGATTCGACTCAATTACAAGAAGAACCTGAATTGAATGATGAAATTAGTAAAAGATCTCATTAAAAAAGAGTTATTCAAAATCATTAAATGGTAAATTTGATAAATCTGAATTTATCAAAACCAGCTCCTGCTAAATTCAACATAGTATTTGGTTCAGCTAAAACAAAATCCCTTAAATTGGTTTCATATATTGAGATATTATTTCTAAATTTAATAGTAATTAGTTTTCAAAGAACTTAACTATAAAATACAAGATTCATATCATATTAATTTTTAAAAGTACTAAAAATTGTGATGTCATGTACATAAATAAAAATAACTCTATTTTTCTTAGTCATGTGGCACTGAGGAACCCTTTACCCACCATATACTATTCTTCCTCGTAATTTCATTTTTCCACCCTTCTTGACTCCATCTCTAATGTCTTTCTTCACCATTGGAAACTCCCCATGCAAAGTCATTGTACGTATTACTTTCTTCCCATAGATTTCTTCTACCTTTCGTTCTCGCTTTGAGATTACTCTCATAAATCACCTCGAGAAGCTTTCTTTGTTTGGATATGGTGACTCATTTTGGCTCCTTCCAACGATTTTTAATCGATTTTCGTCTTCACCTGTTCTCCAACAGCATTGAATAAAACCTATCATTTTTTCTTCTCATGTTTTCTTCTTATATCTCTGAAATCGCTTTTACTAATTTACTCAACCCAAACACGTCCGAAATTGCTGGTCTGTGATGTACCCAGCTGATACACCAAAATATATGCATTTTTAGACTCATATTTTATACTTATTTTTGGTAATATTGCACTTTAATGGAAGATATTTTTTTATGTTTTATTGCAGGTTGTTGATTTTTAGGACTTGGAACAAAAATGATGAAATTTGGAGTCAAAATGGAGAAATTAAAAAATTGTTCAGCGCCGACGGCGCCAGACTGGGTGCTAACGGCGTTGTTTGACAGAGAGTACGGATTTAATTAAAATTCCACTAGCGCTGACGACGCTAGTGTCAGTACAGGCCATGTTTCTAGAAGATTCGATAAATTTGGACGCTTTTTGAAGAGTTTTTGGATGCACCTATTGGAGAACCGACCTTAGGCTCTATTTAGAGCTAAAATTGATCAGAAAAGAGGCCTTCATTCATTCTCCTTCGTCTTCATTCGCCCCTTTTGCTCACTTCTTATCATTCAACGCTATTAGTGAGTTATTTTATATATAGTTTTGTGTTTGTGTGGTGATTTTAGGTGTAAATTTTTCTCTAAGAAGTGTTGGAGAGGAAGAGAAGTGAGAGATTTCTTCTTCCTACATTTCCTAAGAGAGACTACAAGGGATTTGCTCTGAGAAAGAGTTTCAGATAAGTGTTGTTTGTTTATTGTTATTGTATGAACTTTCTTTTATATATGAAATTTGTGTTTTGTTGTATCTTTCTCATGAAGTTTAAGTAATTTTCTTTATCTTTCTCCCTACTCTGAGATATGGTGAAATCAAGAGATAGTTCGTATGTGTCAATGTTAAAATTTAAATTAAATTGTGATGGGTTTTCAGCTCCGCTCTTAATTTAATTTTTGATCTGGCCAATTGAATTGTCAAAATATGTTGTGAAACTATGATCCGGGAAATAGAGTATGAGTTCTACAACAGAGTGAGAATCACATTTAATTTCATTAAGGAGTATTTCGTTCATGAAATTAATAGTGTAAAAATAGGAAAATATACTTTGTTGGGTGTAGAATTGGAGATTTCTAGGGTGACAGACTAAAAACCCCCAATTCGATTATAGTGTTTAAAAACTAAAGTGAGAGTTAGCCTTCAGGGGAAGGGGAGTGGGAGCTCTGGAGTGGGAGTCTGTATCCTCCTAGCCTAGCCACAGATTTAGGGACTAAACCTAAGATTAACCAATGATTTTCTATAACACTAAATCAGGGTAGAGAATTAAAATTGTTCCTATTTGGCACAATATAAATTTAAATCATTTATCTCATCTCATTTCACCAAAAACTCATTGTAATGGGAAAGATGCTTTTTCATATTAGAAAACTTCATCACATAAATATAGTTTAGTAGTTATTAATTTTAAACTCTGCTTTTAAATTTTGTTAGTAGTTAGTAATGTAGCTTTGATAGTATCTTAAACATTTGAAATTAGTGACGATACTTTTGTTTTACTTCTGTGAATTACCTAGTTAATTTATCATTTCAAATTTAAATCTTCCTCGTGTAATCAATATTTGGGACTTAAAAAGAAAGTCTTAAATTACTTGCTAATGATATGTATACTTGCGTAGAATACCAACATTAAGTGTTTAATGTTATTACTCATAAAATACCACATCAACTTTTTGGCATCGTTGTAAAGCAGAGTCAAATTTATAAATTTCACACAAATATATTTTAGTTGGTCAAGATTTTGGCGTCTTTGCCGGGGAAGGTAACGATGAATTAAATATATTTGGTAAATTAGGAA
>JXCR01111661.1:51054-80191 GCA_002079205.1 Phalaenopsis hybrid cultivar | reverse complement strand
ATATATATATACAATTAAAAATTCAAAAAATATATATATAACTATATATTTAAGAAATTATTCATTGCTTATTATATTTATTTATACAAACTATTGGATGTGAAGGTTTAGTACCTTACGATTCAGAATTAGAACATACTATTATAAAAATTTGAAAACAACAAAAAGAAATTAAAATTTTGAACAACATGGCGAATAACTTAGATAATCAAATAAATGAAAATCGAAAAAGACCTTTAAAAGATTATGCTAATCTAACATCAGATGAACTTCACTTAACTATTCAAAATCCTAATGTTGTTGCTAACTGATTTGAGCTTAAACCTACTATTATCCAAATAGTACAAAATAATCAGTTTGGAGAAACACCTACTGAAGATTCTAACTTACATCTCGGTAGTTTTCTTGAAATTTGTGATACTTTTAAAAATGACAGAGTGTCTAATGATGTTGTTAGACTTAGATTTTTTTTTTCATCAAGGGATAAAACCAAAGCTTGGTTAAATTCATTAGCACCTGGATCTATCAGAACTTGTGGAGAACTATCACACAAATTCTTAACTAAATATTTTCCACCCTTGAAAACTGCTAAGCTTAGAAACGATATTATATCTTTTTTTTTTCAGTTTGAAGGGGAATCGATATATGAATCTTGGGAAAGATTTAAGAATCTTCTTAGAATGTCCACACCATGCTTTACCAAATTGGTTAATAATTCAAACTTTTTACAATGGATTAGTAAGATCACTTAGATCTTTTATAGACGCTGTTGCAGGTGGATCATTAATGTCAAAATCTTTTGATGAAGCATACTCTTTAATAGAAGAAATGACTACTAACAATTTTCAATAGCCCTCTGAACGGGTAAATCCTAAGAAAGTAGCTAGCATTCATGACTCTGATGCAATGTCTATTTTAGCATCTCAATTTGTTGCTATATCGAAAAAGATTGATCAAATTGGAGTGAACTATTCTCAAATACCACAAGCATTAGAGAAAAATTGACTAGGATAGATAATTGATACTCAATCATCTTATGAAACTTTAAAAGTTATTAATAATCGAAATAACAATCTTTATTCTAATTATTACAACCCTGGATGGAAAAATCACCCTAATTTTAGTTGGAATAATTATAACAATTCAATGAACCCCTTAGGAAATTTAAATAATCAAGGAAATCATAATTATCAACTTTATTGTCCTCCTGGAATTAACTCTAACCAACCCACAAGTTAAGGAAAAGAATTTGACGATGGAAGAAGTATTTTTGAATATGGGAAATCAAATACAAAATCAAGGGGCTGCTATTAGAAATATTGAAAATCAATTAGGACATATTGCTACTGCACTTAGTAACAGACCTTCAGAAAATCTTCCGACTACTGTGGAAGTTAATCCCAAAGATCAAAATAAGGAGTAAATTAAAGCTATTTAATTATGAAGTGGAAAAGAAGTTGAAACAAGAATCCAAAGAGAAACTGAAGTTGATGAGGAGAAGGAAGAGATGGAAAGTGACCATAATGAAAATGAACAAACACAAGTTCTCTTAGAAAAACCATTACGAGAGGCTACAAGAGATTTGCTTTGAGAAAGAGTTTCAGATAAGTGTTGTTTGTTTATTTTTATTGTATGAACTTTCTTTTATATATGAAATTTGTGTTTTGTTGTATCTTTCTCATGAAGTCTGAGAGGCTACAAGAGATTTGCTTTGAGAAAGAGTTTCAGATAAGTGTTGTTTGTTTATTTTTAGTATGAACTTTCTTTTATATATGAAATTTGTGTTTTGTTGTATCTTTCTCATGAAGTCTAAGCAGTTTTTACAAAGGATTTGCTTTGAGAAAGAGTTTCAGATAAGTGTTCTTTGTTTATTATTGTTGTATAAACTTTCTTTTATATATGAAATTTGTGTTTTGTTGTATCTTTCTCATGAAGTCTGAGTAGTTTCATTTATCTTTCTCCCTACTCTTAGATATGGTGAAATGAAGAGATAATGTGTATGTGCCAATCTTAAATTTTAAAGTAAATTGTGATGGTTTTTCAATTCTGCTCTTAATTTACTTTTCGATCTGGTCAATTGAATTGTTAAAATATGTTGTGAAACATACAATCTGGGAAATTAAGTATGAGTTCTACAACAGAGTGAGAATCATATTTAAGTCCATGAAGGAGTATTTCACTCATGGAATTAAGTGCAAATAAATAAGAAAATATACTCTATTGGGTGTAGAATTGGAAATTTCTAGGGTGACAGACTAAAAATCCCCAATTCAATTTTATTGTTTAAAAACTAAAGCGAGAGTTAGTCTTCATAAGAAGGGAAGTGGGAGCCAGTATCCTCCTAGCCTAGCTACGGATTTAGGGATTAAACCTAAGATTAGCCAATGATTTTCTATAACACTGAATCAGGGTAGAGAAAAAAAATTCTTTCTATTTGGCACAATACATATTTAAACCATTTATCTCATCTAATTTCACCAAAAACTCATTGAAGTGGGAAAAATGTTTTTTCATATTAAAAAACTTCATCACATAAACATAGTTTAGTAGTTATTAATTTTAGACCCTGCTTTTAAATTCTACTATCAGTTAATAATTTAGTTTTGATAGTATCTTAAATATTCAAAATTAGTGACAGTAATTTCATTTTACTTCTGTGAATTTCATAGTTAATTTATCATTTCAAATTTAAACTTCCTTGTAGGATCGATATTTGAGACTTAAAAAGAAAGTCTTATATTACTTAATAACGATATGCATACTTACGTAGAATACCCACATTAAGTGTTTAACGTTATTATTCATAAAATACCACATCAAGTTTTTGGCACTATTGTAAAGCGGAGTCAAATTTATAAATTTTACACAACTATATTTCTGTTGGTCACTAGCCCTACCACTCTTACTTTCTTACTCTCCTTCTTTGATCTTTCTGCATTGCCCTGGTGATCAGATTTATATCAGTGGCTGATACTACCGAATTTCCATGTTCCTCGTCGATTGATTCTATGGCATCCTCACCTCACTAGTATTATGATAGAAAGTTGTTAAAGGGTATTTTGGAACTTTCATTTTCCAAAAGTGTGGAATGCAACTCAAAAACAGTGGAACCGGAGCTCCCATGTTGCGATCCTAAAGTAAAGATAAATGTCATTCTTGTAGAAGCATTTTCGGAGAAGAAGATTACCCGAAATGAACGACAGGCGTTCTCTTAGCATTCTCTGGAATGGAACGAAGGAGCTTCTCTCTCTCTCTCGAACGATGGCTTCATTTGGCCTAATAAAAAATTAGCATGTACCAAGATGATTGTAATGAAAACTATACAAATATATTAAAGTACATTGAGGCTTCGTTTGAGAGAGCATTGCTCCTCCGTTTCATTCCAGAGAACAACAGCCAATGGTTCGGCCGATTGACTTCTTTGAAAAATGCTCATACGAGAATGACATTCATCTTCGTTTTGGGATCCCATCGTCGGCGTTCAGTTCCACTATTTCTGAGCAGCGTTCCACCATTTTGGAAAATGAAAGTTCCAAAATACACTCTAGTCTCTTTCTACCATAATCCCAACGAGGTGAGGATGTCGTAGAATCAATCGACAAGGAAAATGTCATATCGGTATTATCAGTCGTTGATATAAATAGGCCAGTCATAGCTACTAATTTCAAGATTGTCGGAGTGATGCATGAAGACCTAAGCCAGAGGGGACAACAATATGAGTAGCAAGGTTGGGGTACAACACAGATTGGCAATTTCGGCCATGTTTGGGTTGAAAAAATTAGTAAAAGCGATTTCACAGACAAAATAAGGAGACACAAGAAGACGATGCGAGAAGAAAAATGATGGGATGTTATTCAATGTTGCTAGAAAACAGTTGAAGAAGAAAATCGATAAAAAAAACTTTTGGAAAGGGGTCGAAACGCTTCTCCATCTCCGAACAAAGAAAGCTTTTTGAGGTGATTTATTAGAGCGGTCTCAACGTGAGAACAAAAGGATGAAGAAATCAATGCAATGAAAGAAAGTCGTGCAACGACTCTACATGGGAAGTTTCCAATGGATAAGAAAGGCATTGGAGATGGAGTTAAGGAGGGTAAGAAAAAAAAGAAATTGTAAGGAAGATGATAATTATACAGTATGCAAACAGTTTCTCAACGCCGCATGACTAGAAAAACATAGTTATTTTTATTTTTGTGCAAGACATCGCAATTTTTAGTATTTTTAAATTTAATATAATATTAATCTTGTATTTCTTAGCTAAATTCTTTGAAAATGAATTACTCTTAAATCATGAAATAATACTTTAATATAACAAATAATTTAATGAATTTAATTTTAACTGAACCAAATATTATATTGGATTTAGCAACAACTCGATTCGATATACTATGATTTATCTAATTTACTTGTATTTAATCTTTATTTTCTAAAAATAATTCAATAGTATGAGATTTGATAGTTGTAATTTCAAAAAACTAAGTTATTATGGTCATTTATATTAAAAACCTACAAGTAATTGTGTTAAAAAACACAATCCTTTTTGCTTCAAACATTAATATTATTTTATAAACCACAACGTTGAAGGCAATATTTTTTATAGGGTTTATTAAGGGTGTTAATTCGGGTCAGTGGGTCTGGTCTGGGTCCGACATAAAAATTACTCGACTTGAATCGAGTCAACCCGAACCCGACCTAAATAATAAACGAGTTGAATTTTCTAACCGGAACCAGACTAGAAAAATAATCGGGCTAACCCAAACTAGGATTTTTCAAGTCGAGTTTGAGTCGTGTTGGCATGTCGAGTCAATTTTTGACACTTAGTGATGTCAATTTGGGTTGGCGGGTCAGGTTCCAATCCGACCCAAAAAAGACCCTACCCGATCAGGTTAATCCAAACACGACCAAAATAATAAATGGGTTGAATTCTCTAACCCGACCACGACTCAAAAAATATTCGGGTCAGCCCAAATTCAAATTTTTCGAGTCATGTTCGCGTGTCGGGTCAATTTTTAACAACCTAGGATTTATGCTAAATCATGCAAAATAGCAAAAACCACATTCGTAAATCCTACAATTTCTTAAATCCCTTTTTTCCTCTATTTTACCTTAAATCTAGGATTTAGTAAATCCTATGGATTACGGATTTATGAGATTTAGAGTAAAGAGAGGAAGGGGCCAAAGTGGAGAAAGATGAGGGTTGCCTTCCTCAATGATTTCTGGTAGAAGCGGACCACAAGGAGGAGAAAGATGAGAGTTTTGAAGGTCTTTGTACATTGTGATCCCGTCTTGCTCATGAAGGTGATGGTTTTAGACGGAACCGATAGCAAGCAAGGGTTACGGGCAGGAGAAGGGAAGCGAAAGATGGATTTGCGGCATTAACTTAATTTTATTTAAGTTAATTTTATTTTTAAGAACTAATAATTAAATGATATATTATCAACTTAATTATAATTAAATAAACCTATATATTTATTTAATTATCAATTAATAAAATAAATTACATATTAAATTTAATCATTTTAAAATTTATTAATAAATATAACTTAGTTTAATGAATAACTAGTTAAATATTCATTAATGAATGTAAACTTATTACTGAATATAATTAGCTTCAAAAATTAATAATAATAATAATAATAATTAATTAGTTTAATAAATATTTAATTATTGATTAGCATAATTATACATAAAAAAATTAAATTATATTTAATTAAACGTGATGATTATATTGTTAATGTTCAATATTAACCTCTTTGCTCTTAAAACATTAAGAATCATACATTAGTTTTAGAAGTCATATTTGTGAAATGTGGAATCCATGTTTTTAGCAGAAAATACTTCTAAGACGTTATCCAACAAAATTATATTGAATTTATCAAATAATTTTTAAATTTTATAAGACTTTATTTATAAACGCAACAAATAAGTTTTAAAATTTATCACCTGTATGATATCATAAATCTGAAGGTGCGTCTGGGGCTGTTTTTCTAGCGTGGCACAACCTCAAGCCACAATTTTTTTTTTTTCGTTTGGATGTCGTGTTTTGGGACGCCCGCCGATAATTTTGGCAGAAAGCGGGCTGGTGTTTCCTATAATTCGAAACATACATAATTTTGCGGTTGCCCGCACTCCTCGACTCCTTTGCACTAGCATTTCACCAAGTCGACCATTGCTCCCCTGTCATCCTCGTGCCCTCATCTCCGACTCCGCGAGAAAGGCTACAGCTAGCCAGTGTTGCCCTCTCTGCCTCCCGTGAGAGAGCCCGCACTAAGTCCAACGTCGCTCTCTCCGCCAGCTTCCCGAAGGTGATTCCAGTGCTTCTTGGGTTCCTTTGCGTGCAACTTTATGCTTCTTGTATTCTTTTTCATATCATTTGGATTGATAAACACACAAAAATACCGACAAATAATACTTGATTGATTCTTTCACTTCCATTTGTTCTATCTGTAAAGCTTTCATGTTCAAACAACTTCATTTTGTTTGTCTAGCTACTAACATTTTACTAGAGATCCTTGGCAATCAGATGCTTTTATTTTAAACCTTGTTGTTTTGGATGTTTTGGTTTCTAGACCAAAACAAAGAGGAAGGGAGTAAAGTGGGGCAGCTTGCTCTTAAAGTTGTTGGCAGAGAGGGGGAGAGGGGAACCGTTATGCAAGTATGGGAGAAGAAACCTTAATAGAAAACCCATACATGAATGGATGTATTTTACTCATAAAAAATTAGCAATTGTGATATTTTTATTTTGATGTTAAATATTTGAGTTTTATGTGTGGAAATATCAAAGATTAGGTATTATATATGTGCATATATAAGCATTATGTGGTATGTATGTGAATGTGTGCAAACAAACACAACCATATTTGTGGATGTGATGTGATGGTTGTGTTAATTCAGGTCATATATGTGGTTGTATAACTTATTATTTGTATTATTATAAATTAAATTTTTGTTTGTCAAGTATCAAATATATTGTCATGACAGTTCTGTTGCAAACAACATTACCGCATATGAACAGAATAGTCATTTGTCTAGAAACAACTACAAAATAATTGTTTTCTAACAACACATATCAAACTTACTGTAATTTTATCTACAGTTAGTGTTGCGCAAAACAACATCGATTTAGGGTCTGTTTGGGGCAGCTGTTGATTATTTATAATCTACTGATAAGCAGATTATTTTGATAATATGATAATCTGCAGATTATCAGAATAAGTTTGCTTGTTGTTTGGTGCAGCTTATTCAGAACAGCTTATTGGGAGCTGTTGTTGGATAAATGATCATTCTGCCCATGTTTGGTTAAAGTGTTTGCAACAGAACTATTTATGAAAAATAATAGGTAAAATAGATGTCTCAAAATATTACAGTTTAGTTACATAAAATTAAAATACATTGCTCACCACTTCGTGAGTATAAAATACAAATAAAATAAGAAGAAATACAATAAAATGCTCAACACAAATGAAGTATAAATGAAGTATAAAATTATTGAAAAAAAAGAACACAAAAGAATTATGTGGTTCGGTCAAAGATCTACATCCACAGTAAGACATCGAACATGTTTTATTATGCATTTGTCTAAGGTTACATAGATTTGAATCTCAAAGTATAACACTACAACATTCTCTCAGCTTCCTCTATACAATCAGTTTTTCATATGTTTCCTCCCTTCACATATGTACCTCAACTAAACAAAAGTTGCATCACATAAACTACAACAAATTCCATCACAGAAGCTGCAGCTAAGGAGAAATTTCAGCTAATAACATTACCAATATAACCTGCAACAAATTCCATTAAAAAAACTGCAGCTAAACAGAAATGACCTAGCAAAAACTTCACCAAATCATGAAGCTTTGAAAACCATGAAATGCTATTATTGAACTTCTCAACTTGGCAACCTTATTAATAAAATGAAGCTTTGAAAATCATGAACCCAATACATAAAACCAGAAGCTGCAGATCAAGCTACTTCGGCAAATACAAGAACCATGAATTGCACCTAATTCAGATCAAACTGCAGCAAATAGAGAAACCATGAACTGCAACTAATGGAGATAGCATCTGTTACAACCAAAGGGTGAAGCTTTGAAAACCATGAAATGCTATTATTGAACTTCTCAACTTGGCAACCTTATTAATAAAATGAAGCTTTGAAAATCATGAACCCAATACATAAAACCAGAAGCTGCAGATCAAGCTACTTCGGCAAATACAAGAACCATGAATTGCACCTAATTCAGATCAAACTGCAGCAAATAGAGAAACCATGAACTGCAACTAATGGAGATAGCATCTGTTACAACCAAAGGGTGGAGGAAACCCAATTTTCAAGTGTAACATAAAGAAAAGAAATAGATATCTATAACTAGCATTTTTCAATCCATGAAAATCTTCACCAATTAAAGTTTGCTAAAGAAGAGAAACACTTAAAACACTGTAAGGAGTCAACATGACTTCTAAACCCATCAATATTATCTTAATAACTACCAAAAGAGAACAGCCACGAGATGCAGTGGACCCATGATATAGGGGTTCTTGCCTGACAAAATTCCTTAAGACCATATGAGTTTGTTGAATATAAAACAATTCCGTTTCAACATACATCTCCATGAATCCACCACATCAAATACAATTGAAACCAAGTAATTCCATTCTTTAATGAAATGACATATTGGAGAAAGCTTAGCAATACATAATGCAAAACAAGAATATTTTCAGCATTTATGGCCAATTTTCTATTCATCTTCTTTGGATAACCAAAAGAATGGAGCCATGCATTTATTGTAAATGCCTTACATTAATACCAAGTAAAAAGGAGCCATGAATTTATGACCAATTGTTGTTAACACGAACTAAATGCTTTATAATAATAATCAAACTTGAGATTCCCTAAAGAATTCTAGAGAAGCAGTTGAAATTAGACCCAAAGAAATCTAGAGACCTAGCTAATCAAATTCATTGAACACATCACACAAAATTAGACTCAACTGAAATTAGAACCAGCTGAGAACTATGCCTCCCACACAATGAAATGTGCCTCCAATGCAATGAAATTAGAACCAGCTGAGATCTAGAGACCAAGTATTGATAATCAAATTTGTTGAACGGTGTCTTTTTCATGAAATTTGTTATGTTGAAGCATCAACAATACAATGAAAGCAATATAACGATTGATTTGAAACAACACAACAAGACATTTTAGCCACAGACATTCCACCATGAACTCTCGGTGTCAGCATGTGAATGCAAAAGAAACAAGGGGTAACTTCATTACCCAAATACCACAAAATTCTTATGTACTAACCTACATCAATATGCATTTAAATAAATTTGTTTGTATATCAATACAAATAGATCCAGAACAGTTCCTATGTTTCCCGGCTTTATTAGAAAGAACATGAAACACTACCCAATGCATTCCAAGATAATCCAACAAAATCATCAGCAAGAAAACCCTACTTTTATCATCAATTTAAAATTACCAAAATTTGGGTAGAAAAAACAGATCAGACGATAAATGCTCCAAAAAACTCACATATCCTCACCGGAATAACCAGATCTCACCGGAGCTTACAAGCAATTCGATCTACATGAGGGTGAAGATCGGGGAGGGAGATAGCGAGAGAGAGAGCGATGGAGAGCTGAGAAGCACAGAAGGAAATATTTCCCTAAACGCTAGTCGCGAACGTAGGACACGGGGCCTAGGGCGCTTGTAAAGACCTTTAACAAATACTTAACGCACTAACACGCGTATCGGAGCGTCACCATAACGTCATGCGAATGGAGTTTCCAAACACATGGGCCCAAACAGACCCGAGTAAATCCACTTGAGACCGCGTCCGAGCCCGACTCCTTGGGCGAGCTCCGCAACAGATGCGTCTCCACAACGAAATTACGCGCAGAGCTATTTCTCACCGCCGCCGGCTCCTGCCCGCCGGCGACCGCCTCCCTCCCATTCCTCTTCCCTCCCTTCGTTAGAGAGACCGACGTCAGAAAAAGAAGTATATAGTGACATTGCGTACAAGATACGGCACCTGGAAGTCCCATTCCCTTCTGGAAGTCATCACTGACAGCTACAACTGGTTAAAACCCATTTTTATCCCCACCGTCTTCGATCTTTTCTACCACTCCTGTTACGGAAAGTTACCGATAAGAACCCCTCACTTTATCGTGGAATCGCTTCCCAACCAAGTCTGTTGTCTTTCCCCGGATGCTTTGACTAACGCGCAAGAACCCTACTGAAAACCTAGTTTTCTGATACTCATATTGCGTTTCTGTACACATCTATTACGTGGATTGTAATCGCGATTGGTGGATAGGGGAGTCTTTCATTAGAGATTTCGGATATTTCTTCCTTCTGGTGGAGATTTAACGGAAATCGAAGTGACGGTTTATGATTTGGAAAAACCTGGAGCTCGGGGGATTGAGGGGTTAGCGTTTCGGAGAGAGATGAGGGTCGGATGGAAGCTCAAGGCGATTTGCGCCTTCTTTTTTCTTCAGCTTTATTGTCGTGGATGCTTCTCCCTCGACTTCGGAGGTATTGTGGATTCGTAGTTTGAAAAATGGTCATTCTGTTCTTGTTACTGTATTTTTTCTCTTTTTTTTAATATTTTTTATTTGGTGTAACTTTATCTATTGTTTTTGGGATGAAAATGAAGGATTAGTGTTGTGGGCGTTTCGATCAAGAGCGGAGATTAATCTCAATGGTACTTTGCAGAACTGGGAGGCTAGAGATGATAATCTATGCAATTGGAAAGTTGTCCATTGTGTTTCCGGTAGAATTTATGTTTTGTAAGTTCATTCTATACACTTCTACAATTCATCTTTAAGATTTATTTTTGGCATGTCCTTCTTTACTTTTTTTTAATTTTGAGCCACTTAAATCATATGAACTTCTTAAAATTTTTTGTCTTCTTGTTTTAGGCTAAAAATGGGATTTAGCAACCTATGGGGAAGGAGGGTTTAGGATATTTATAATGCTATGGTTTAAATTGTACAATTTGTTACTAAGTTGATTTTTCGTTTGTGAGGCGAGGCGTAAGCCTAAGGATGTTCTGAGGTGTATTCCTCATTTTTAAAAAAAATTCATGAATTAATAAATATGGTATAAACTATAAAGCGTGAAACAAGAAATAATATATTAATATTGTAACTTATTAACATGTTAAAAAGTAATATAAAAACATTCTACGTAAAAAGTATAATTTTCGTAAAATTAGCTAATTATTTATGATTTTAAAAAAATTAAAGATGAGGGATTGAGTTTCATTTGGACTCTTTATGAACTAACACAAGTTCAACACTAAAAGATTAACAGGGAAATTTATCAACAAGAAACAAATACTATTAATTATATGCTACTCAAATCTTCTTAAATCACATTTAAATCTAGTTTTATGTTGAATTCCATATTGAATAACTTATGATGGAAGTGTTAGGCTTAACAATTAGACTTAATTATTCTCTTACTTATTTCTTGTTATCTTGTATATCCCATGTAAATAGACTTGTATTCTCTTGTACATGTAATAAGCTTGATGAATAAATTCTTCTTTATTTTTCCATCATGGTATCAGAGCCCTCTCTGCCCCACAACGCTTCTTTCTCACCATGAGTTCTCCGTTTCTCTCCCAAACTCCTATGATTTCTTCTTCTTGTCTTTCGAGTCATCTCTTCAATGAGTTCTGGATCTACTCTCAATACTGCTAATGCCCACACAGCCCATCATCTCTCTTCCAGGGGATCAATCGATTCCCTCTCAATTGAAGTTCTTATTGACAAACCTAAAGAATATTGTTTATTCTCCTTTGACTGCTGACAACCACCCAATGTGGAAAGCTCTTGTGTTGAAGCTCTTTCGAGCAAATGGCTACAATGTATTTCTTGATCTTTCTTGCCTACAATCGAATCAATTCGTCTTAGATTCCACAGGTAATGTTGTCTTCAATCCAGATTTTGGTAAATGAATCCTTTTCGATCAAAACATGTATGTGGCACTTAACTCTGTAATCTCTCTGTTTATTCTTGCATACATCTTAAATCTTGAAACGACTCTTGTCATTTGGACTGCTGTTGAACGCCGGCTTCGATCATCCAACCGGTCGCTTATCCTTCAATTAAAGAATAAGCTGCACAACATTGTGAAAGGAGAAAAGGACATGACTTAGTATTTTTCATTTAGGTATAAGGTCTACATCTTAGCTAATGCAAGAGTTCTTGATGTGGAGGATATAATTCTCTAAACGCTTAACGGGTTTCCCTCCATCTCACTCTTTCAAAACATCCATACAAACAAATCTACAACCAATTGGGCTTGATGATCCTCACACCCTTCTCTGTACGAAAGAGTTGTATCTAGCTCGAGAAGCTACAAAGGAGGCTCATAACTCTCTTACTTCCGCACCACATACGCAACAAATACAAGAATCTTGGATCCACCCGCAACCTGCTTTTCAGCAACTCTAAGTTCCAAAAGGCCTTTGAACTCCAAGTTGTCCGAATCCAATAAAGGATCGATCAAACCTGCTTATCAATCCAACAATCCCAACCATAAGAACTGTTACGCCAGTAACATGATCGGTCCATCCGGACTGGTTGAAAGCCACCAAACCAGCCCACCACAACAGCAAGCGGGTCGATCCCTTTCACGCGAAGCAGCCGAGCGGCACTTTGCTGCAGTAGAAGGAAGTCGAGCATAGGTGGGGTCTGCAAGGGGCATAATCACTTATTCAATAAGGAGAAATTAAGGGAGTTTAGAGAGAAAGCTATAGAGAAAAGTTTTTAAAATGCTGTGAGAGGATTCTATTTGGGGGAGTAAACTAGGGTTTGTTTTCTTTATGCATGTCTTGGTTGGCTGATGTTTTCTTTCTTCTTGTGGTGTTCTTAACGACACCTAGGGTTGTGGTAGATACGATCTACCTTTTGAAAAGTAGATCATAATTGCATCTTGCTTGTTCTCCTTTGGTTTTTTTAAGAGCAACCATTGTTTGTGTTTTTTTCCACCTATCTATTGTCGTTTTGTTGTTGTTTGTTCATTGATTTTAGTTCCAGGACGTATCAAATTGGTACCATAGCATAGATCTTGGTGGGATGACAACAAAGAAAGTGGATATGCTAGAAGGAGAGTTAGGGCAAATCAAATCGGGAATGGAGGAGAGGTTCGCCACTATGGAGGACAGATTTTCTTCCTTTGAAAGCTAAATGGAGGATGGATTTGAGAGTATAGTAGAAATGCGAGAGATGATGAAAAAGCTAATGGAGGTGCAATCCAAGGCAATGTCGATCGACCGCTCCAGCTGCAAATCCTAACCAAGGATCGATCAGAAAATCCTTGGTCAGGTCAAAAGGCAAGGAGATCTAACGAGAAGACAACGAGGGAGATGATCCAACGAGGGAGAAATCATCTACCAACGTGAGCGTCCCCCTAAGACTCCGAGAGGAGGGGAGTAAAGACTTTCGATAAGGGGGATGGGTCGAAAATTGGAGGGGGGATAGTGTAAGGGGCATGAAAGAGTACGATGGGGTAAGGAGGGAATTGAGAATTGGGAATTGGGAATTGGGAATTGGGAATTGGGTATGCCTATGACTTGAGAAGAAAGTTCCACTCTAGACACATTTGGGGAAATAGTGGAGGAAGATGCGGTTGGGCTGGAGATGCAAGGGTCAGAAAGCTGAAAATATGAATCTTCGAAGGGGATGATGCACATGCATGGGTGTATCGAGTGGAGTGATACTTTGCAATCAATAAGTTGATGGATAAAGAGAAGCTTAGGGCAGCGGGACTATGTTTGGAAGGAAAGGCTCTAGTGTGGTTTTAATGTATGGATGCAAGGTATCCGATGCACTCATGAGAGGAGTTTAAAGATTGCTCGTTGGAGCGTTCTTTTAGTCATTCAGGAAGGAGATCTACACGAGCAATTCTATGCTCTAACTTAGGAGGGGACGGTTCTGGAATACTAGAAGAAGTTCGAGCTCTTGTTAAGAAAATTGAGGGTGATTTCCGCACCAGGACTAGAAGCTAACTTCTTGAAAGACCTGAAGCCCGACATACGAGCAACCATCCGCCTCTTGAGACTGCGAAGATTGAAGGAAATGATGGAGCTCACTCAGATGATGGAAGATAAGAATTAGTTGAAAAGGACCAGCAAATGTGGTAATGCCAGAGGATTTTGCAAAAGCTCTTGACAACCATGAAAACGAGAACTCAAACGGTGTCATTTTAGAAAGAAACGCCGAGGGAAAAGAATACAGGGACCTATCCCAGGGGTAATTTCAAGCACCTCACAGATGCAGAAGTGCATGATAAAAGATCAAAAAAATTATGTTACCGTTGTGATGGGAAATACGTCCCAGGCTATCGTTGCAAGTAGCGCACCCTTTAGATTCTTTTGGTTCAAGAGGAGGATACATAGAGTGAGAAATTAGAGGAGGACACAATGGAGGAGTAATTGCATTTGGATGTGGCGAAGGTGTCTCTCAATTCGGTGGTGGGATTTATGTCAAATTACACCATGAAAGTGAAGGGGTGGATCTAAGAACAGTCGATTTTGCTGTTGGTAGATAATGGTGCTAAACATAATTTTATCTCAAATCAGGTCGTAGAGAAGCTAGGGTTCGAGCTGGTGACTACAGAGAGATTCGACGTCATGATGGGGACAGGGAAAGTGGAGAAAAGTCAGGGAATTTACGAAGTGTTGGTTTTGACACTCCACGACCTACAAGTGAAGGGCTTTCTTCCCGTAGATTTGGGTAGCACATATGTGATTAAGCCTAAGGACGTTTTGAGGCCTAAACCTCATTTTTAAAAAAAATTCATAAATTAATAAATATTGTATAAACTATAAAGTGTGAAACAAGAACTAATATATTAATATTGTAAATTATTAACATGTTAAAAAGTAATATAAAAACATTCTATGTAAAACGTAATAATTTTTTAATAAAATTAGTTAATTGTTTAGGATTTTAAAGTAATTAAAGATGAGGGATTCAGTTTCACGCGGACTCTTTATGAACCAACACAAGCTCAACACCAAATGATTAACAGGGAAAATTATCAACAAGAAACAAATACTATAAATTATATGTTACTCAAATCTTCTTAAATCATATTTAAATCTAGTTTTATGCTAAATTTCATATTGAATAACATATGATGGAAGTGTTAGGCAGAGCCTTCACTGCCCTATGACACTTCTTTCTCACCGTGAGTTCTCCGTTTCTCTCCCAAACTACTACGATTTCTTTATCTTGTTCTTCGAGTCATATTCTCTATGAGTTTTTCAAACTACCATCATGAGTTATGGATCTACTCTCAATCCTGCTAATGCTCTCACAGTCCACCACCTCTCTCTTTCAGGGGATCAATCGATTCCCTCTCAATTGAAGTTCTTATTGGCAAACCTGAAGAATATCATTTATGCTCCTCTGAATGCCGAGAATCACCCTACATGAAAAGCACAAGTGTTCCAAGCAAATGGCTACTATGTATTTCGTGATGCTTCTTGCCCACAATCGAATCAATTCGTCTCAGATTCCACCAGTAATGTTGTCCTCAATCCAAATTTTGGTAAATGAATCCTTTTCAATCAAAACATTTATGTTTCTCTCTACTCTGTAATCTCTCTCTCTATTCTTGCATACATCTTAAATCTTGAAACGACTATTGTCATTTGGACTACTGTTGAACGCCGTCTTCGATCATCCAACCGGTCGCTTATCCTTCAATTAAAGAATAAGCTACACAACATTGTGAAAGGAGAAAAGGCCATGACTCAATATATGTCTATTAGTTATAAGATTGACATCTTAGCTAATGCAAGAGTTCTTGATGCGGAGGATATAATTTTCTACACGGTTAATGGGTTTTCCTCCATCTCACTCTTTCAAACATCCATACGAACAAATTTACAACCAATTAGGCTTGATGAAATTTACACCCTTCTCTGTATGAAAGAGTTGTATCTAGCTCAAGAAGCTACGAGGGAGGCTCATTACTCTCTTACTGCTGCACCACATACGCAACAAATACAAGAATCTCGGATCCACCCGCAACCAGCTCTTTCGCAATTCTAAATTCCAAAAGACCTCTGAACTCCAGGTTGTCTGATTCAATAAAGGATCAATCAAACCTGCTTCTCAATCCAGCAATCCCAACCGTAAGAATTTGTTATGTCGGTAACAGGACCGGTTCATCTTGGACTGATCGAAAGCCACCAAACCGGTCCGCCACAATAGCAATCAGGCCGATCCTTTTCACGCGAAGCAGCCAAGCGGCACTTTTCCGTAGAAGAAGGAAGCCGAGCGCAGGTGGGGCCCACAAGGGGGATAAGTTAAGAGAGTTTGGAGGGAAAACTACAGAGGAAAATTTTCGAAATACTGAGAGAATTCTATTTAGGAGAGTAACCTATGGTCTGTTTTCTTTATGCATATTTTGGTTGGCTGTTGTTTTCTTTCTTCTTGTGGTGTTCCTAGCGACGTCTAAGGTTATGGGAGATACGATCTATCTCTCGAAAAGTAAATCATCCTGTATCTTGCTTGTTTTCCTTTGATTTTTGTAAGAGCAACCATTGTTTTCATTTTTTTCACCTATCTATTGTCGTGTCGTTGTTGTTTGCTCGTTAATTATGGTTCCTGGGTGTATTATTTTGGTATCAAAGCATAGATCTTAGTGGGATGACAACAAAGAAAGTGGATGTGCTAGAAGTGGAGGTAGGGTAAATCAGATCGGGAATAGATGAGAGGTTCGACCGAGGATGACAGGTTTTCTTCATTTGAAAGTTGAATGGAGTATGAATTTGAGAGTATAGGAGAAATGCGGGAGATGATAAAAAAACTCATGGAGATGCAATCTAAGGCAATGTCGACCTCTTCGGTTGCAAATTCTAACCAAGGATTAATCAGGGAATACTTGGCCAGGTTAAAAGGGAAGGAGATAGAACGAGAAGATAACGAGGGAGACATCATCTACCAACATGAGCGTCCCCCTAGGACTTCTAGATGAAAGGGAGTGAAGACTTTCGATGAAGGAGGATGGGCTGAAAATTGAAGTAGGGCTGGTGAAAGGGGCACGAAAGAGTACGATGAAGTAAGGATGGAATTGGGTATGCCTATGATCAGATGAGGGAGTTCTACTCTAGACATATGGGGGAAATACCGGAGGAAGTGGAGGTTGGGGCGGAGATGCAATGCACATGGGTGGGTGTATCCGGTGGAGCAATACTTTGCAATCAATGGGTTAATTGTGGAAGAGAAGCTTATGACAGCGAAACTATGCTTGGAGGGAAAGGCTCTAGCCTGGTTTCATTGGATGGAGGCAAACTATTTGATGCACTCATGGGAGAAGTTTAAGGATTGGTTGTTGGAGTATTTTTGAGCCATTCAAGAAGGAGGCCTACACGATCTATTCTATGCTCTGACTCAGGATGGGACAGTTCCGGAATACCGGGAGAAGTTCAAGCTCTTGTTAAGGAGGTTGAGGGGGATCTCCATAGCATGACTAGAAGGTAACTTCATGAAAGGCCCAAAACCCGACGTACGAGCAACCATCCACCCCTTGAGACCACGAGGATTGAGGGAAATGATGGAGCGCGCCCAGATGATGGAGGATAAGAAACATGTGAAAAAGGCCAACAAAGGCGGGCAACACCGGAGAATTCTATAAAAGCATCTTAACAACACGACACCGAGGACATAGACGGTTTCATTTCAGAAAAAAATGCCGAGGGAGAAGAATATAAGGACCCGTCGCAAGGGTAATTTTAAGTGTCTCACTAATGTAGAAGTGTGGGATCAAAGAGCAAAAGAATTATGTTATTGTTGTGATGAGAAATGTGCTTTAGGCTATCTTTGCGAGGAGCGTGCCTTCAGATTTTTTTGGTTCAAGAGGAGGATACGTAGAGAGAAATCAAAGGAGGACGCGGTGGAGGAGGAGCATTTACATTTGGATATGCCGGAGGTGTTCCTCAATTCAGCGGCGGGATTTATTCTAAATCACACAATGAATGTGAGGGGGTGGATCAGGGAGCAATCGATTGTCATGCTGGTAGATGCGAGACTACACATAACTTTATCTCAAATCAGGTCGTGGAGAAGTTATGGTTGAAGCTGGTGACTACAGGAGCTTCGGCGTCATAATGGGGATGAGATAAAGAAGCTGGTGACTACAAGGATCTCCATCAGCATTAGGTCATACAAGTACCCCCAAATTCAGAAGGATGAGATAGAAAAGCTGATATGAGAGATGCTTGAGGCCAGGACTATCAGGCCTAATGCGAGCCTTTTTTCCAGTCTCGTCCTGTTGGTGAAAAAAAAAGATGGTATTTGGAGATTCTGGGTGGATTACCGTGTTCGAACAAGGAGACGGTGTTGGACGAGTTTCTTATTCTTATGATTGATGAGTTATTGGATGAGTTTTATGGGGCAGTCATTTTTTCAAAAATTGATCTAAAGTCAGAATATCATCAGATTAAGATGAATCTAGCGAATATGCTCAAGACAACGCTCAAAACACATGAATGACATTATGAGTTCTTAGTGTTGTCGTTTGGCCTCACCAATGCCCCGACGACATTTCAGTCCCTCATGAAAGCTTTTTCAACTTTACCTTTGGAAAATTGTCATGGTCTCCTTTGATGACATTTTGATCTGCAGTCATACAAAGACAATGCATGTGAAACACCTAAGGGCAGTTTTGGAGACATTGAGAGAACACCCATTGTATGCTAACTTAAAGAAATATTCTTTTGCATAGATGCTAGTAGAGTACCTAGGATATGTGATGACTAAACAGGGATAGCAGTGAACCAGTCCAAGATTGAGGTTTTGGTTGATTGCCCCTTACCAAGGAGTTTGAAGGAGTTGAGAGGATTATTGGGTCTCGCCAATTATTACCGGAAGTTTGTGAGAGGATATAGCACAATAGCATAGCCACTGATGGTGCAATTGAACAAAAACAATTTCAAATTGGGGGAATCAGTAATATAAGCATTTGATCATCTGAAGAGGGTTGTGTCTAGCATACCGGCTTTAACACTTCCTGATTTTAGTAAGCCATTTATGGTGGAGATGGATGCGTCGGGGTGCGGATTGGGAGCAGTGTTCATGTAGGATCAACGGTTGATTGACTGCTTCAACCAACTTCTTACACCCAGAGCGAGGATAAAATAAGTATATGAATGATAATTGATGACTATTTTCTTGGTCATTCAGAAGTGGCGGCCATACCTGTTGGGGCATTTTTTGGTCAAGACAGATCAGAGGAGTTTAAAGTATCTTTTGTGGTAGCGGATGATGACTGAGGAGCATTAGAGATGACTACTCAAGCTACTGGGGTATGATTTCAAGATTCAGTACCAGTCAGGGTTGGAGGACAAAGCAGCGGACTCACTGTCTAGAAAGGTGGAGGAACCCTAATTGATGGTCTTATTGTTATCCTTGGTCTTATATTAGGAAGCCTTCAAACCGGTGAGCGAAAGGGATGAGGAGCTGAGGAAGATAAGAGCCGAGTTACTACAGGATTCGAACAGTCATCCAGGCTATGCATTAAGTGGGCAATTCGTGCTACCCAAGTCATCAAAGTAGTTTCCCAGATCATTACAAGAGTTTCATGGTAGTCCGATCGATGGACATTTAGGGGTGCTGAAGATCTACAGTCTCTTGACGGCTGAGCTTTATTGGATGGCGCAAACTCGTGGAGAATATGGTGGTAAAATGTGATGTGTCAGCGGTGTCAGTGGCACTAGTACTTGACCAAGACACTATGAGGGTTATTACAATTATTAGCATTACCAGGGAAGGTTTGGGAGGAAGTAACAATGGATTTTACCGAGCAGTTGCCACAGTCAGAAAGGTTCATGGTAATCATGATGGTTATGGATCGCGTAAGTAAGTATTCACATTTCATTCCCTTAAGAGATCCATGCAATGCGGTCTCAGTCGCGGCGGTGTTTATCCGGAAAATGATCTGTTAGCACGGGGTGCCTGAATCGATTGTATCGGTTAGGGACAATATGTTCCTCAGCCACTTTTTGAATGAGCTATTCAGATTGCAAGGGACCGTCCTTGAAAGAAGCACAACATATTATCCCCAAACAGATGGGCAAATAAAGGTGGTCAACAGGAGTGTGAAGAAATACCCGCATTCTTTTGTATTTGATACACCGAAGCTAAGGGCCAAGTGGATTTTGTGGGTTAAATATTATAAGCATAGCGCACACCAGTATCTAGCGTTGATTAGTACTTTGAGGAGAGGGATAAGATACTAGCAGAGCTCAAGGGTCATTTATATAGAGCTCAACAAATCATGAAGAGGAAAGCATATGAACATATGAGAGGTGCAATTTAAATCAGGGGAAATTGTAATTTTGAAACTGAGACCCTACTAACATAAGAGATTGGTCAGGATGAGAAGCGAGAAACTTTCACCTTGATACTTTGAACCTTATGAGGTGATGACACGCATTGGGGCAGCGACCTATCGTTTGAGGTTACCACTATCGTCCACACTACAAGTAACCTTCCATGTTTCACAATTGAGACGTGCGATTGGAGATCATACATCCTTGTCTACACTACCACCGACGTTGATGAAGGACTTGGAGGTGATTTTTGAGCCGCTAGAGATTGAAGGAGTGCATCAAGGAGTAGGGGGAGCAAATAAGGTATTGGTTAAGTGAAAAGGACTGTCAGACTATGAAGCAACATGAGAGCCTTACGAGGTGATTCACAAACAATTTCATCCTTCTACCTTGAGGACAAGATACCTCTTTAGAAGGGGAGTATTATTATGCGGGTAATAGGACCAATCCATCCTGGACCGATCGAAAGACACCAAACCAACCCCCTACAACAGCAGGCTGGTCAATCCCTTTCACGCCAAGCAGCCAAGCGGCAATTTACCTAGCAGAAGGAAGCCGAGCGCAGGTGGGGTCCACAAGAGGTATAATCACATTCTCAATGAGGAGAAATTAAGAGAATTTGGAGGGAAAGCTGGAGAGAAGTTTTTGAAATGCAGCGTGGATTTTATTTAGGGGAGTAACCTAGAGTTTCTTTTCTTTAAGCATGTTTTGGTTGGTTGTTGTTTTCTTTCTTCTTGTGGTGTTACTAGCGACGTCTAGTGTTGTGGAAGAGACGATCTACCTCTCCAAAAATAGATTATCCTTGTATCTTGTTTGTTTTCCTTTGTTTTCGTAAGAGCAACCCTTGTTTGCATTTATTCCACCTATCTATTGTCATTCTTTGTTGTTTGCTTGCTGATTTTTGTTTTGGGGCGTATTAGAATCCTATTATTATCTGTAATATATGCAATAAATCTGGTCATTTCGCCTACAAATGTTTGCACAGACATGATCAAGACTATCCACCTCCCACCGCACTTATTGTTGATGCCTCTAATAGTCCCCAAAACAATTGGTTCATTTATAGCAAGGCTACTGAACATCTTATCAATTGCTCATATAAGTTAATTCGCGTTCAAGGCTACAAGGGAGGTGGCTCTATTAATGTCGGCAACAAGCAACAACTCCCCCTTGCGAACTTAGGACAAGGATTGCTACCAACTTTTATGTGTAAGCTATTACTTTCTAATATACATCATGTTTCTTAACTTTCTTTTAATCTTATTTATGTTCATAGGTAGACCACTAATAATTCCCGTGCAATTACATTTACAACTAATGGATATCCTATTATGGACTTGTAAACCAACAAATTTCTCTAGCCAAAAATCTTCATCCCACTCATACGGCTTGGCATTAATAGACGTTTAAAAAGTGCCTGATCTTTGACACTGATGGCTTAGACATTCTTCTCTCGAGATTTTGAAGACTCTAGATCATAATATTATTAGTTTTATGAAAGGAGAAACATGTATTCAATGCACACTATATAATCTTTCTAAAAGATGAAAATTGTGTTTTTCTATTTCTTTTACTCATGCGACTCAAAGGCTTCAAATCATTCACTCTGATGTTTAGGGGCCTTCTCCCCTCTTATATTCAACTTTATAAATATTATGTGGTCTTTCTTGGTGATTTTTCTCGCTTCTATTGGGTCGATCTACTCAGGTCCAAAAAATTAAACTTTCTTTAAATTTCTTGAATTCAAGAATATTATTGAAAATTGATTTAATACCAAAATTAAGACCCTCTAAACATATGGTGGTGGCGAGCACTCCAATACACAATTTCCTACCTTTCACCAAAACTCTGGTATTCAACATCACTATGCATGTCCTTACACTCATAAACAAAATGATATTTCTGAACGGAAGCTTAGACATCTTATCAAAACCGTTCGAACTCTTTTAATTGAAGACTCCTTTCCCACCACTTTTTGGGCTGACACGCTACTTACATTCGGTTACCTTGCTACTCAGCTTCTCACCAAAACAGTTCATTTCAAATCTTTTTATGTGACACTCTATAATAAACCTAAACTCCCTACCTATAATCAATTTAAAATTTTTTGGGTGTCAATGCTTCCCTTGGCTCAAACGTTACTCAACAAACTATTGTTGTTATCAAAATCATGTGTTTTATTGGGTAAGTTTCGGCTCAAAATGGATATAAATGCCTTGATAATCAGTCTAACAAAGTTTACATCTCTTGGCATGTTGTCTTTAACGAAATTTTATATCCATTTCAGCAATTGTCTCAGCAGTTTACATGTTCCATTCCTCCTCAAACCGAGTTACGACCACTTCTTCTAGTCCCACAGCTTCTCTACACCGGCCTCAATCCCATTATCCTCTACCATTCTTCTTTCAGCAGTCCTCCTCCCACCTTGGTCGCCATCTCTAATCCTTCCTCCATCTTATCTGAACAGTCTCATTGCACTGCTCCCAGTCCTTCTCAACTCTTGTTCCTCTCCTCTTGTCCACCAATTCCCATCACTGTACATCCTATGGTTACAAGAACCAAAACCGGTCACCTTCCCAACCAAATATTTGATTTAACTCACTGAATGCAACTTACTGATCCTATCAGTTACAGCACTGCTGTCCAAAACGAAAATTGGCGCAAAGCCATGTCTTTTGAATTTCAGGCTTTGTAAGATTAAGGGACGTGGGAGTTGGTTCCACCTTCCCAACAACAAAATACCTTGGGTTGTCTGTGGACATTCAAAACTAAATATAATGGGGATGGCTTGGTTGCTCAATACAATGCACGTCTTGTTGCTCAAGGGTTTAAACAACATAAAAATATTGACTATATTGAAACTTCCAGTCATGTTGCTAAAACTTACACTATTCTTGTTTTTTTAACCATAGCAATTTCTTATGATTGGATAATTACTCAACTAGACGTGTGGATTGCTTTTCTTCATAGTTATTTGAACGAGGAGTTTTACATAGAACAACCTAAGGGATTTGTGGATCAACTTCATCCACACTACATATGCAAACTTTGGAAAGCTATATATAGGCTTAAGCAAGCCCCTAAACAGTGGTACACTACTCTAACCACACAACTTGAAACATTGAATTTCCATCCTAGTGCCGTTGATCCGTCTATCTTCTGTTGTCATAAAGCTTCTATTCATCTTTATATACTAATATACATGGACGACATTTTTATTTCTGGCACTGACTCTACTTACATTACAAAGACCGTTGATACTTTTCAAAGCAAATTGAACATGAAATATCTTGGAACAATATCAAAATCACTTGTTATTAGTGCCATTCGGACAACTTCTGGGTTACATCTAAATCAAGCTTCCTATGTTCAACAAATACTTCATACTGCTGGCATGCAAAACTCTAAACTGGTATGAAGCTCACCACTTAGCACAAAGCCGATGGACCGAATGCTCCTCTTGCTGCCTCAGAGTCTTCATTCTACCGACGCACTGTTGGATAGGTCCAATACTTAACCTTGACAAGACCTGATATCAGTTATGTGGTAAATCAAGTGAGCCAAGCTATGCATCATCCAACTAATACCAATTTTCAGCAACTAAAACACCTTCACTATCGAAGGAACCACATCATACAACTAATACCAATTTTCAGCAACTAAAACACTTTCACTACATCAAAGGAACTGCATCTCTCAGTCTACCTATAATTAAGAATGAACGTACCCTTAAATATTATGTTGATGCTGACTGGTTGGGGATCTGGTGGATCGGAAGTCTATCTCTGGTTTCTGAATTTTTCTAGGTTCTACACTCATTTCATTGTCAGTCAAAGTGCAGGTCACGATTGCAAGTTCTTCAATTGAAGCTGAATATCAAGCTCTAGCAACTGTTGCCACAAACATTATATGGTTTTGGAGACTCCTACAAGACTTTTAGATCCCAATACATGAAGCAACCACAATATATTGCAATAAAATTTTTGTCATAGCTCCTGCAAATAATCCAGTCTTTCACGCCAAAATAGAACATATTGAGATAGACTGTCACTACATTAGAGTGCCTAAAAAATAAGTAGCTTGCCATTCATTACATCAGCATTATGGATCAACTTACTGATTTCTTTACTAAATCTCTGTCAAATACTGTATTTCAGCATCTACGAGACAAGCTTACAATCTCTGACATCGTTAGGCTGAAGAAATAGGCTTGACTATTCTCGTAATTTGTTTCTTGTTAACTCGTATACCCCATATGTCTATAAATGGACCTGGATGTCCTTGTACCTGTAATAAGCTGGATGAATAAATTCCTCACTATTATTCCATCAGGAAGTAGTATTTAAGAGATTTATACAACTTCTCTTTACTATGTTTCTTATTCTTTTTCATTTAATTCTAAAATAGTGAAGATGATTGCCTCTCAGTTTACTAAGATTATTTTTAAATTTAACTTCTATCTTACCAAATTATTTTTTGGATTTAATGCCTCTAGGATTTGCTAACTTTGATCTACAAGACATACTGAAACCTAAATTGATTTTAATTCTACTTGTGGCTAAACAACTATACATGTTTTTTTTTTCTCTTCAGCTTTATCCGAAATCCTTTTGACTACAGGAACTTTCTTACAATTATGATTTTTTCTCTAATTACCTGTGTATTTCATCCCATATTTTTCGAATATTTTTTTTTCTTGGTTTTACCTACTTCTGTTTATGTGCCAATTTCCTAATAAGCCTTTTAAGCATACAAAAATCAAACCAAACTCAAGTTTTTGACACTGATTTTAAGAGAAGGGAACCACATGCTTTGACAGTTGCCGTGTTGTGGTAGGGGCAATGATTAGGTAAAAAAAAAAATTTTCACAAATTTGTTTGTGTTTTCAGTTATGGAAATATTGCTCAAATTGATTTGTAGATTTTGTAGTAATGTTGTAATGTCATTTGAAAGGTAACACCAATTCAAGCATGCTATGACTTCTCTTTTTTTCCTTTTTTTTTTTGGTACCAACTTTCAAAAATTATGTTAATTATTCTAACGAAAAATATTATAAGGAAGATTTACGTACATACCACTCAATTGCTATTTGTTTACATATCTAACACCCAAACTTTAATTTTTACATAAATACCACCTTATTTATGCAGAAAAGATGTACTTCACTTTTAGAAGTTAAAATAGTTGTATTTTTTTATGTTATATGAAATATTTGGGTGGTATAGATATAAAAGGTAAAATTTAGGTGTTAGATATGTAAATACATAGGAATTATTTCATTATGTTTCATTATTCTTTGTGATGCAGGCTTTAATAGGGTTTATTATTCAAATTGGTAAGATATATTTTTGTAGTCAGTTTATGAGTAACATGTTAATCCGAATTTTTAGTCACTTGTATTGTGAATCTTAACATAAATCTCATACCACTTTATTTGTTAATCTTAGCTTACTTCTATTCCAAATATAACCTATGCTACAATAATTAGAAAAATATTTTGCTTATTTTGTCTTGTTTTCATCAATTTATGCCTCATTTTCAAATTAATAAATTATGATCCAAAAAGTTATGATAATGATATTTTGAATTCCAATGCATCTCGTTTAAAATTTATTTAAAGAGGCCAATAATTCCACCACAGTTTGTGTAGTCACTTTTTTTTAGCTTTATTTTAATTTTTTTTCTCTCATATTATGACGTACCTTGAAATTTTAAAAAGAGGGTAAACATCTCAAACTTGAAAATTTTGAATGTAATATTGTTCCTCTTTTTAAAAATTTTAAATCTAAAAAATATGAAAGAAAACTATTGCAAAATGGAGCATGCGTATGGCTCATCCACTTTTCTATTAAATCTCGTCTGTTTCTTTTATTATATAGTATATAGATACTGCAAAAATCAGAAAAGTAATATATGTATTTTTGTGTTTTTCATCTGTTAGTCTTTTTTCTATTTCTTAATGTTGAGAGGAAACAAATCATGTTATTTTTACTGAATTTAACGGGTTTATAAATAGTCCTGCAGCAGAATATAGAATGGAAACAAATAAGGAGATTGATTCTCCCAATTATTATGATATTAAATTATATCTCCTAATATAATTTTCTATTAAAGAGCCTACCGAATAAATATACAAACACTGTTAAGCTGAAACACACACACACACAGATATATATATATATATATATATTTATTTATTTATTTATTTATTTATTTACAAAAAAAGGAATGTCCTGAGGCTATTATACGAACCTCGGTCATCCCCAATGCGCCTAATAATTTGAGTACCAGACCCTCCACTAGGGGGAATCGAACTTTAGACCAGAGGGGACTTACAACTGACAAGCAGATGCCCGACCAACTATATATAGTTGTTGTCATACGGTATAGGTCTCAGTAAACTATTTCGATATTTTTTCCAAGAATTAAGATTCTTAAGATACTAAAAACTGTTTCATACTGCGGTTCTGTGAATGATGGGATTTGATCAATAATCGGGTTAAAGTAGGATCCATCAAAATCCTACCTAAAAAAGGGAGTTCGAACAGCCCCAAATATTTTGACATCTTAATCATCATTGACCTGCATTTGCTTTGTTGTCTTTTTAAGTTGTCCATTACTTTTAGCTGAAACCCATACTATTTCTTCCCATTTGACATGGAAAACCTTGCTATTTTGTTACCATCTTCCCTCGTGAGGCTAATAATTAATAATTAGAGACATTTTCCTAAAAAAAAAAAAAAAAAAACACTTTGTACAGGGTTGATAATGGAGCAAATGGTGCTCTCTCTTCTGCAAACTTCAACTTTTTAAACCTTTAAGTTTAAACTTCTTCTCAATAATTTTCTTTTATCTTCACATGAAGGTTAAAACTGCAAGGGAAATCTTCTCATGAACAAGAATGCAAGGATGATAATTTGCAGGGTGAGTATAAATTAGTAATTCTATAAATGAATCTATAATTTATAAGATGTTCCTGAAATTTTTAATCATTCACTTTACTGAAACAGCTGACGTTGTTAATGTTCGGCGCCGTCTCCTTCAAAAAAGTAGAAGTCTCCCAGCTGCACATTTGACCACTGGCCCTCCGCACACTGTTTCCATTGCAAGTCGTGCAAGCGGTTCTTTTCCTGCGGCTCGAAGCTCAAGCGGTAATGGAAATAGAACAGTGCCTTCAAGGCAGAATAATCCTTCATCAATGCCTGCTCAAAGTGGCACCTTTGGTAATTTGAATGATAAATCTGCAAGCAAAAGCTGGGAAAAGTGGATGTATAAAGTGGTAGTCCCAACAGCTGCTTTCATTCTTGTTGTCGGGATGATATTATTTGTAGTATCCAGACGACATTTCGCCGTGATAACTCCTTGGAGAACCGGGCTCAGTGGTCAACTTCAGAAGGCATTTATAACAGGTCTTGTTGACTCTACCTCTTGATTATTTTGATTATATCACTTTTCATTTGATATCGATGCATCATTTTGTGCACAAATTCCTGATGTGTAAAGTTATAGAAAATGGACTGAAATGGTCCCAGGCTTTGTAAAGAGCTAGTTTAATCCCCAAAAACTTTTAATACAAACCAAAATTGTCTTCTGGTGGAAAGAACGCGGGGACACGGACAAGGCACAACATGAACACATACCACTTCTATTATTGAAAATATAATGCATATATGCGGCGGACAATACATTATAATATATAGGACATTTACATAAATACCACCCAATTCCTATGTTCTTACATATCTAACACCAGCACTTTGCTTGTTATATTTATACCACCAAAATATTTCATATCATGCCTAAAATATCTCTACTTTAGCTTTGAAATGTGAGGTACACATTTTCATGTATAGGTTAAGTCTTATATATGTAAAAGTTGAAGTTTAGGGGTTAGATATGTAAATAAATAAGAATTTAATGGTATGTATGTAAAGATTCCTTATATAAATTATAAAAAATAGATAAAAGTTAAATAAATGATAAAAATAATAATTAATACGAGATATTAAGAAATTTAATAAGATTAAATTTTAAAAATTGAGAGATCCATATATACTGTTTAGTTTATGGTATAGAGCAAAGTAAACACTTATTGCCTTGAATTACATGAAGATAAGTTTAATTTTAAATAAAAAATAGAATTACTTCCTTAAAATTTTAATATTAAAAATATAAATATTCTTAGAAACTTTTATTTTCTCATTTTAGGACATGCATATCTCTTTTTATATATATATTATTTAAATCGAACGCTTCTATGTCGTGTCAGAGAGCAATGTCCAAGTTCAGATCCGATATATAATCCACATTGCACTACTTCTTAATTAGAAGTGTTCATGCATCTTGAGTGAAATTATTTTAGTATTCATTTAAAGATTATGGGGATTGTTTTGTAGTTATTTAAAATTTTTTGGGACTAAATTGGCTTTTTTTATGTGGTTTAGAATCTATTTAGCCCCTGAAATAGTTTGGGGACCATGTCGATTTGTTCTCTATAACATTATATTCTTGTCCCTGACGTTTTGAGTGGCTTCAGGTGTTCCAAAATTAAATAAAGCAGAATTGGATGCTGCTTGCGAGTATTTTAGCAATATCGTCATCACCTATCCCGGCTACACGGTGTTTAAAGGGACATTGTCTAATGGCGTTGAAATAGCAGTTGTGTCGACAAAGGCTTCTTCTTTGAAGGATTGGTCCGATTGGTCTGAAATGCAATTCAGAAATAAGGTTTATGTTTTTCTATAATAGAAATTATTTTTCATCTTATATATATATATATA
>JXCR01111661.1:32802-51006 GCA_002079205.1 Phalaenopsis hybrid cultivar | reverse complement strand
TTTTATATATATATATATATATATATATATATATATATATATATATATATATATATATATATATATATATATATATATATATATATATATATATATATATATATATATATATTATCTTATTTTTTAAATTTTCTTGGAATTATAGATAAATACGATCTCGCGGATAAACCACAAAAACTTCATCAATCTTTTGGGTTACTGCCAAGAGGAAGATCCTTTCATGAGGATGATGGTGTTCGAGTATGCACCAAATGGGACACTTTTCGAGCATCTTCATGGTTAGTTTTCAAAAAAAAAAAAATTTCTTAAATTGATTATTAGATTTAAAGGCATTAGCTAAGGGATCATGTGGGATATTTTTGTTATTTTGTTTTCTCCATATTTGAGTTTAAATAAACCATGTTCATTATGTTGAAAAAAAAACATAGGATGCTTTTTTAATGTTTGTAAAATTGAGTTTATTTATTTTTAAAACTAAAAAATTAAACATGTAAAAAACACATTAAACAAACATATTTTAAAAAGAAACAGAACATAATAGAATTAATCCCAAACAGGCCTCCATATTCTACATGCAAAATTATAATTTTAACCATTACTTACATGTATCACCCTGGTTGGGAACAACTTGAAAAGTTCTAGTGAGCTGCATTCGTGCGCTAACACCATGCATAAGACTTGCCATGTATTTACATATTTAACACCTAAACTTCAACTTTTACATATATGTAACCTTACCCATGCATGAAAAGAAGTATTTCACTTTTCAAAAATTAAAATGGTGGTATTTTTTATGTGATGTGAAAGATTTGAGTGTTATAAATATAAAAAAGTAAATTCATAGGAATTCAAAGACATGCATTTAAATGCCAATAATAATAATAATAATTTAAGCTTCAATTTTCAGTGCCAGACTTTGAGCATCTTCAATGGAGTGTTAGAATGAGGATTATTATGGGAATTGCATATTGCCTCCAATATATGCATAATCTGAACCCCCCAGTAATACACCCTATTCTACACTCCAGCTCTATTTTCATAACTGAAGACTATGCAGCAAAGGTGAGCTTTTATTTTCTCGCTTTAAACTGCATAAATGGAGTAGAATTGAATTTATTTGGTGTGCAGATAGCAGATATAGGCATCTTCAGTGAGCCAATTGGAAGAGCAAAATTTTACAAAGAAGATGGAAGAGACAACACTGATCATTTTACTACTTGCGAGAGTAATGTTTACAGCTTTGGGATTCTACTGCTAGAGATTATTTCTGGAAGAATGCCAATCTCTGAGGAAGATGGTCTACCTATTTTAAATTGGGTTAGCCCTTTTTTCTTAATCCTTAATTTTCTTATGAGACACATGTTAAAATTGCTCATTGACTTTTTATAGGAGGTCATTTTATTTCCGGAGTGTATTAAAGTGTCAATTTAATATCATACTCTTTTAATTTAGGCTGAAATAATTCCCACATTCGACTATTTTAACCCTTATTAAAGTATATGGGGCTAATTCGACATTTTTATAAACTTTGGGATTAAAATGATCATGTGTAAATAATCAAGGGACTATTTTGGCACTTCACTCGTTTTTTTATTATTATCGAAGTTAATATGAACTCGATTCCTTGTTGGCTTTGCTAGTTAAAGATAAAAAGAGAAGGGATTTACGTACATGCCACCGAATTTTTATGAGGTGTACTATTAGATATTTATATTTTCTCATATAACTATACCTAGCTTTAGCCAACCTCCACTCAACTCATTAGCTCGTGAGCCAGCTTCATATTTAAATTTTGTGTGTGTGTGTGTGTGTGTGTGTGTGTGTGTGTGTGTGTGTTTATGTGATTTCTTATTGTTGTTCTCCAATAGCTCTTTCACTGTATAACTTTTATATCATTTACTTGAACTAAAATCATTTTCTTTCTTTAATAAATAATCAATTAAACTCGAGTTCGAACTTTAACTAATTAAATAAAGCTCAGTTCCAGGGTGACTTGAACTCAACTCAACTTGTAGAATTAAGCTCAAGTTCAAACTTTGATTAGTGAATCAAGCTCAAGCTTGGGGTGACTCGAGCTCAACTCGATTCATTCACGCCCCTAATTCTATTCTCTAAATCACATCACAAGTATCCTCAACGCTAAACTTTTCTCAATAAAATATGCCTTTTCCTGCTTATATTTTAATATGTAAAAAACTAAAGTTATGTTTGGTTGTTTTAGGTCGCCGACAGCCTAAAAGATAACAATAGTGTCAAGTCTCTAGTGGACCCTGCTCTGAAATCCATAGAAGAAAATGAACTTGATGTCATATATGAGGCAATCACAGCATGCATCCTTGATCATCCTAAGAGCAGGCCGACCATGAAAGACGTCACCGCTTTGCTTCGGAATGTTATCGCGATTTCACCGCAGGCGGCTGCGCCGCGCCTCTCTCCTCTCTGGTGGGCAGAACTTGAGATTCTTTCAGTTTAGGCAAGCTGAAATTCTGTTTCTGCAAAAGGTTGGGTAAATATTTCAAAGGGAAATTTACGTTCATACCGCCAACTGCCAAAGCTTTATATTTATATTTATAACATTTTGGTGCGATAAATCTAAGCATGAAAATGTTTGTTTAACTTTTTAAAAGTAGTTGTTAGTGGGTTTTGTTATGTGAGATTAAAGATTTGATTGTTATGCATGTAAATATCAAAGTTTGTATGTTAGATATGTAAATACATAAGAATTATGTGGGATGTATGTAAATGCCTGTATTTCATTTGTATTAGGAAGTCAAGATATCTGGAATATTAATCTATTAGCCTGATACTGTTTCTTCATGGGGCATTTACATATTCGTATGTATTTACGTTTCTAACCCCTAAACTTTGTTTTTTTTTACTTTTATATCACGCAAATTTTTCATATCACATCAAAAATATCACCATTTTAACTACTGAAAAACTGAAATACACATTTCATGCACCAGTGAAGTGGTATGTATGTAAAAACATTCCACTTTAGGTGTTAGATATGTAAAGACATAGAGAACTGAGTGGTATGCATGTAAATCTTCCATATTTCATTTGTATGAGAAAGTCAGAGGATGATGCATGAGATCTTGTGCTTTTTGCTGCATTTGATTATGAGGTTTTGAGCTTCAAAAATGCAGTTTTATTGGAGAATATTTGGTGAGTATAAAGTTTTTTGCCGTTGGATTTCTTTTAAGATTAGTGCAATGCATAATTAAACATTTGTATCATTTATAATTTATGCTGCACATATCGTAAAGCAAATCTGATGGCTGTAGTTTTTTTTTTTTTTTCTTTTTTCTGAGTTGTATTTTTTATTACAACCGGATTGTTTTTGTAAAATGTAATATATATATATACATACATACATACATACATACATACATACATATGTATGTATGTATGTATGTATGTATGTATGTATGTATGTATGTATGTATGTAAATACATAAGAGTTGAGTGGTATAGATGTAAATCTTCCTTTCTATTGTTAGATTATGATGTGGGTTTGCATGTCAGATTTTTTTGCCTGTAAAGAGTGTATGTATTACAACAGTTATATTTATGGTTGTGTTAGTTTATTTATTAGACCCCGAGTATTTTGGGTCCATTTAATTTTGGCATTTATATGAATGAGAAGGAAATGCAGTCTACAAATTTGATGAATTCACAATTTGAATGATTTAGCCGATTTTTAAATATATCGCACGCGACGCTGCCACTTCCTGTCATTCTTTGCTGCTTCGCTTAAAGTCTGTATTTTATGTCCCGGCTCTGGACGTAGTTTGGCATGCGGACTTTAATAATATGTCGCAACGTGTGTTATGTCGCGGAGGTTATTTCGGGGTTATTGAAGTGGAACCGTGGAGATTGTTCAGGGGTTATTAAAGAGATTCATATATTACACTTCAATAATTTCAAAATGACTTAGAAATAATCATTAAATAACTTCTGTGATGTCACTTCAATAACCTGGAAATAACAGTGCGGATGTTATTTCGGGGTTATTCTTGGGTTATTGAAGAGAAATTCATATATTTCACTTCAATAACTCTGAAATAACACTGTAGATGTTATTTCGGAGTTATTGCGGAGTCCATGGTTTCACTTTAATATTTTTTTAGTTGAATCCGATATAACACACGTGGCGGTATAGTACTAGGAGTCCTCACGTAGAGCTGCGTTCGAAATCTGGATAGAAAATTACCAGTCTCTACTCGTTACATTAGTTTTCTTTTATCTCAATATAATTGAGCTAATAGTTAAAAAATATTAAAGAGATGTTAAAATTTAACACATTATTAGTTTGATTTTTTTATATAATT
The DNA here is from genome assembly GCA_002079205.1 of Phalaenopsis hybrid cultivar. Lineage (NCBI taxonomy): Eukaryota > Viridiplantae > Streptophyta > Magnoliopsida > Asparagales > Orchidaceae > Phalaenopsis > Phalaenopsis hybrid cultivar. Next base: position 46,672 of record JXCR01111661.1, on the reverse strand, counting down.
AATAACTGAATGTATATAATTAATAACTGAATTATATATTAAATAAATAAGTCAATTATAATTAATAACTGAATCTATATATTAACAACCGATAAAAAAATACCACCTTCAATTCATTTTCTTAGATTTATTTAAATATGCACATCTCTAAGAGCCACCCACATAATTGGGAGAGAAAATCAATACATACATACATATTAATTTAGAATAGCTTGCTTATAAATAAATTAACATTATTATCTTCTCTAGAAAATATCATTTTAAAATTGGATAAATGATGATAAATTTGAACTTAAAACATATTAATTTGGAATAGCCTCACCAAAATTATATTATATGATCTTCACTGTCATCATAGAAAAAATATTATAACATGACTCTGGATGCATTCGGAATTCAATGATGGGGCGTCATGTGTCAAACGGGCCCCATCATTCTTAAAACTGACCAATGTCAATGTATTGTGGTGGAGCCCACTTGACACGTGGCGCCTCCACCATTGGACTCCTAACGCAAATTATGTTAGGAGTGTTAATGTAATATTATCTCGTCATAAGAGACATATAGTGTAATTCAAATTTCATTACATCATAATCATGCCTTCACAAATTTCATTTTAAATAAAGCATATCATTTTATAAATATTTCTTTTGATTTAGGCCTCATAATTTTATTTTTCTCATGCATACCTTATACATATTATCAATATTAATCTAAAGTTTCAATTAAATTTTATTTACTCAATAATCAATCATACTTTTGTTATAAAATACAATAAATTATATTATCTCATTATTATAAATATTATTATTTTGTTATCTCTTTATCATAATTTCAACGGCTAATTTTTAATTGTTTTTCATTATTATTTATTTTACATCTTATATATATANTATATATATATATATATATATATATATATATATATATATATATCACAACAACTGGTATCAGAGCCGTGTTTCAGATTTGAGGAAGAAAGATGGCTACAGATGAAGTGAAGGTTTCAGGGATCGAGAAGTTTGATGACACAAATTTTTGTTACTAAAGAATGCAGATAGAAGAGTACCTCTATGGAAAGAAACTTGATCTTTCGATATTGGGGAAAAGACATGAAATGATGGATGAGGCTGAATGAAATTTGTTGGATCGACAAGTTCTGAGGGTTATTCGATTGACCCTATCGAGGTCCGCTGCACACATCGTAGTCAAGGAGAGGACGACTGCAGATCTCATGACAGCCTTATCAGGTATGTATGAAAAGCCATCGGTGAATAACAAGGTGTACTTCATGAAGAAGTTATTCAATTTGAAGATGGTGGAAGGTTTTTCTATTGCTCAACACCTGAATGATTTCAAAACTATCACAAATCAATTATCGTCTGTTGAATTTGATTTTGATGACGAGATACGTGCACTGATATTGTTGGCATTGTTGTCAAATAGTTGGGAAGTCATGAGGATGGCAGTTAGCAGTTATGCAGGTAAATCTAAATTGAAATGTGATGATATTCATGATTTGATTTTGGTTGAGGAGGTGCGTAAGAAAGATTCTGGCGAGATCTCTGGTACGAGTTCGACACTGAATGTTGATTTTAGAGGGAGATCATAAGACAAGAACTCAAATAGAGGGAGATCAAAATCAAAGTCTGGTCAACAGGCAACCTGTTGGAATTGTGGCAAGGCTAGCCCCAGAAAGAGGAACTTTAGGAATCCTAAAAATATGAAGAATGATAGCACAAATATGGTATCTGAAGAAGTGCATGATACACTTTTACTGACAGTTCATAGTTCTGTTGATGATGAAAGTGAAGAGGAGAGTGGGTCTGGAACACCCATTACTATTATTCCACAGACAGATGGTGGAGAACCACAGAGCTACGAGGAAATCTTGCAAGATGAAAGTTCGAGCAAGTGAGAGCTGGCAGAACTTTCATCAGGGAAGAAAACATTACACAAAAAGTGGGTGTACCAGGTGAAGACTGAGCGTAATGGCAGTTAGAGGTACAAGACTAGACTTGTTGAAAATGGTTTTCAGCAGAGGCACGATATTGCCCATGCAGTGGGAGTTGTAAGCAGTGACAAGAGTAATTCAAAAAATAGCTTAAAGGTGCAAAGCTATATTGACCCTACTGATATGTTAACTGAGGGTGTTACTTTTAAGAAACTGAAGTTGTGCGCAGCTTCAGTTGATCTGCTAGTGTGAAAATAAGGGTTTTGAGTTGCAGAGGTGGACGGTTCATGCTTGAAGAAAAAGTCGACGACGCCAGTAGAGGACATCAGTTTTAAGAAGGAGATGTTGTTGTTTTTGTATCGGTCTCCAAGTGGGAGATTTGTTATGCTGGAGCCTGATCCCGATCCCACCTTATGCCTTCCGATCGCTCCCGCTCGATCGCGAAATCGCTCCCGCCTCCCTTATTTCGCGAATCGACGCCTCCGCTTGCTCCTGCGCGTGCGAAGCGAAGCTTCGCTTCGTCCAGTCGCGAACCGTAGGCGCCAACCACTCCCATCTTCCTGGTTGTGAAGCGAAGCATCCCTACGCTCCTTTCCTCTTGTAAGTCGAAACGATCGACTGATGTAAATTCCTCAATTAGTAAAATCCTCTGCAACTCCGTGGACGTAGGCAATTTGTCGAACCACGTAAATCTGTGTATTCCGCTGTGTTACTTTTTTTTGGTGTGAATTTTCTCGTTCTATTTTTCGCTTCATCAAATATCATTCTCTTATCTTATTTTTATATATATACCACAACAATTGATATACAACTCACAACATTATCCACATAACTCAATAAGACAATCAGGCCACGTTGGTCATTTTAGCCCATATCCAATAATATTATGTCAAACTCAAGCATAATCACCTACCTGTACTCCAAAAATAATACCTAATTTCTATAAAGTTATTGTCATTTCTCCTACTAATATGTGAGATGTGTTTCTATCTGGTGATATGGCTTAAGATTTCATATATAAGATTGTTTAAATGGCTTGTGATAGGTTTACATTGTTTAACTTTTAATTGAAGGTTTGCAAGGAGTAGCACTTCTTAAGAGTGAGATGGGGAAGAAAGCAGATTTCATGCCTAACTATTTTGGTCGTAAGAATAAAGTGTTTTAAGTGCTACTTAAAACAAAGAATTCTTCAACATTTAAGCTTCTATGTTAGTGAGTACGATGTTCATCTTATTTGTCACTTTCCAATAAGTGGTGGCACTATGACTACACACATAATTGATTTTGATTCACGTGAAGCAGTATTATCAGAAGTATATATACCTCTCTAATAATGTATGTTGAAGTAGAAACAATTCGAAGAAATGTGCCTAGAAATGTGAGTGTAACAATAATTTTATTTGAATCTCAACAACATCCCATTTTGACAAATAAATTGTTTATGGAGGCTGAATATGGGAATCAAATGTGNTTACATGACAATTACTGAAGCTTGCAAAGAAGCACTTTTGTTAAAAGATCTATTTGAAGAGTCTAGTAAAAAATTGATGATCATCATATTGATGTGTGATAGTCAGAGTGTCATTCATCTTAGCAAAGATTAGACGTTTCCTGAGAGAATTAAGTACAATAATATTCCTTACCACGTTGTTCATGAAGTTAATGCTTGTGGTGATATTGTTGTGAGCAAGATTAGTACCCTGATAACCTGACAGATATGATGAATAAGGAACTCCAAATAACCACATTTAAGCATCACTTAGATTTGGTATTCATTTCTATTCATTAGAGTGTTATGGAAGAGGTGGAGAAATTTTTATATTATATTCTTTGAAAATTCATGTTAAGGTTGTGATTGCTAATGTAACCCAAATTTTGTGGACTTCCCAAATATAGCCCGCCTCCTTCAGCTTTTGGACTTCTGCCGCAATTGGCTCGGTTAGGACTCTCACAGTTGATTGAAGCTTTTGTTGCACCGATCGAGAGAAAGGCCTGATGTTGAGCCGATGATAGGCAACATCGAATGAAACTCTGGGAATCTCCGCAACTATCCAAATGAACACGCTCGATGTTGGCGAAGGGTCTTAATCAACACATTCATGTGCCTTTCATAAAACTTTCACAAATTAGAAAAATCATACCTTGTTCTCCCTTATCAATTGTAGGCACTCAAAGGGTGGTCATACTAGTCTCGTGACTTCCTTCCCTCTGTATCTGAATGTTGAGCGGTCCTTGGTCGTGCTGGTGACCTCTCATGTAACAGCTTCTTGATTGTTCCAGGTTTCTCCAAACTGTGATTATCTCTCCTCTCTGAGCAATTTCACAGCCATGCGGTAGGTTGAAGCCACAACTTGGTAGCTATTTATTAGTGGTCAGCCAAAGATCACATTGTTGGTCGGTGAGGATTCCACCAAGATAAAGTTCTTCGTGCTGGTGAATTATTATTTTTAATCTCCCCATGAGACAACATTGTGATCATGCCCAGGGCTTCCTCTAGCTAGAGAAGCTGAATAAACGACTGATGATGCCGAACAATCAATTTTGAGTCCCATTTTGTTTAACACCATTTTAAACAAAATATTAATCGAATTACCAATGACGAACAAGGTGCTACCCACCTAGTAGTTGTTTATGAGTGTTTTAATGATGATCACCTCGTTATACTAGTTACCTTTAAGGGTAGATCTGCATCCATGAAAAAAATTGGGGGGTGAGTACGAGTGTAAGAGATGATGGAACATACCTTCCCCGACCTATCTAGACCTGTCTTCTTAAGCTAGATGATTGGGGTAACCCTTCGCCTCCACCAAAGATAGCTGAGATAATTCAAAATACGTGGATTTCATTCAACCACACTTATCTATCTATGGGCTACTCTTTTGGGGCCTTCCCTTGTCGCTATGTGTGTGCTCCAATGGTGACACACTCCTTCAACTTTTCGACTTTGATGAGCTCGTCCAAAAAATTTCAGAGATGAAAAAACTCCTCTATATCATGTTTGTGGTCCCAATGATAGGTGCAATACTTGTTTAGATTGCGCAATGCTGGTACAGTTTTTAGTGGAGAGATTTTTTGATGCAGTTCTTGTTTTGAATGGTCTGGACTAGCTCAGACATTGACATGTTCAGGGGTGTCAATATTTGCATCTCTTGACACACATGTGGTCGCTCATAATATCGATCCTACTACTGATCAGGATGGTATCATTGACCCTTGCTGCCTCGGTCACCCCCTTGGTTATCCTAAGCTCAAGGATTATTAGTCTGTCAGTTGTCAGGGGCTTGATCGTCCTTTGGCCTTTTATCGTCATCTCAGCCCTTTCGCTTCTGTGATCGTTGGTTGGATGTCCCCAGTTTAATTTCCAAGGACTCTATAAGGACTTTCTCGACAGCGATGTGGTCATTTGTTAATTTTGAACCTTTGAAAAGGTCCTTGGCTTGGGTAGGTTCAGGTCATACCTGAATCGCTTGTTGCAGATCCCCTATTTTAGGGCAGTCCAGGCGATGAGGGGCTTCAAATTCCTTACCTCCAACATTTCTTCTAAAAACAAGTGATGTATGCTCACAGGCTTTCGTTTTCCCCTTGCTTAACTGAAGCAGGGTCTTTATGTCCTTCCTAAGTTTTTTGCACATTAGTAGAGTGTGTCAATAAGAGCTTCTGAAATTTAACGAAGCACAAGATGATTCCATCTGACAGGCTTTTAAGCCACCGAAGCAGGGCTTCTTTCATCTTGGTCAGGAATAACCGACACTTTATGGCGTCATTGATATGCAAAACTCTGACCGTTGACTCAAAAGAAGCTAGATGGTCAGCCAGGTCATTCTTTCCTTTATAAGGATCAAAGTGAGAAATCTTGAGTCTCGCTAGGGGTATGGTTTTCAGGATTCTTTGGGAGAAGTTGTTGCCCATAGCCAACTGAGCAAACATTTCCACTCAATCCTCCAGATGTTGAATTGTCTGCATAGATGCAGCATTGTTTGTTGGTTGGGAATCCCCTGACCTTTTGGTTGGTCGATCACCGAGCCAACCGTGGGGCGTTGGCGTATTGTCAAGGGGATCCTTTTGAGGGTGGGTTCCCCGAGACTTTTCCTCCATTAGCGATGGTTGGGCGTTATGCTGGGACATGGTTGCATGAAAAGTCATGAACTAGTCCATTATTTACACTTTCAATGCCTAGAACTCCTTCTGTATATCTCAACGCATCGTCTTTCTATTGAATTCCATGGGTGCTATTTCTGTCTGCAAGGGTTCTCCTTCATAGTTGGTTGCACTTCTTATTTGGGGCATGCCCACGCTTACCGCATCATCTTTCAAGATATGAATCCAAAAATGTCTGTTGGAGATACATGTCTCGAAAGTTAGAGCCGGGAGAAGAATGAGAGAGAAGAAAGCATTTGGAAATTCTCAGTAGAGAGGCCGGGGAAATGTCAATTTATTTATTGTAGAACCTTCTATTTATAGGAGGTTTTTTTGTACATTTACAGAAAGAAGAGCGATTATGAAAATTTCCCTCAAGCACCGAAAGAAGAGAGCTATAATGGAAATTGTCTTTAATCTAGTTAATGTGTTGGTTTAATATTAAGTTTGCATTACAATTTCAATTGAATATGACGTTTATTAACTGGTCGACATATCTGGGTTCGATCAAGTGGGGTGATTAGTCGCATGATGATTGCCTTGCAAGATGTAAAGCTGGTCAGCAGGTTGGTGGTGATTGGACCTCCTTGTAGAAAATGAAGGTAGCTAGAATCGCGGGCATGGTCTGTTGACTGGATCTGCCGTCACTGCGTGCCAGTCAACTTGATCGAGTGATTGATCGTCAGCTAGCTGACGTAGACCACACTCATTAAGTTGGACGCTTCAGTTGTTCGACCTTTATCTCTGGCCGCCTGATTTCATTGAGATTCGTGTTGACAGTTTTAGTCGATACATTATTCTAAATAAACAAAATTATCATGTCAACAGACGATTTTGCCACAACAGCATGAAAATTGCTTGCTGACGTGACAATTTTTTCTTTTCCACGTCAGTGGGTAGAATCGTCTGTTGATGTGGCAATTTTGTAAAAATAATAGAGGATAATTATATATTACTATTATATTTAGAAAATTAATGCAAAGTATTCTTACTCCGTTGACTCTGTTGGTAGAGTGGGAAATTTTTAGCTTTATGGTCCTGGGTTCGATCCCCATGGTAGGTTTTTTTTAGATGCCTAATTTTTACTTGATAATTTTTTTGAATTATTTAATTTTAAAAATAAATTGAAATTATATAAAATTTATTATGTTGTAATCTCAATTTAAAAATTTCTTTTAATCAAATTAAAAAATCAATATCATAATATAAAATAAAATAAGTTTAGTTATAAGAAATTTTACATAGAAAGGCGCCACTATTAAGATTTTATATAATTAAAGTCATAATAAAGCATATATGATCCTATATATAGAAGAAGTAGAGAGATTGATTTATTTTTTAAAATTTTCTTTTCAATTTTCATTTCAATTTCTTTTATATACTACAACAGTCTTAAGATTGAATTATTTTTTACGTAAATTTAAATGAAAATTTCATATAATTAAACTTAATTTATTTTATATTATAATGTTGATTTTTTTGTTTTAATTAAGACAATTTTAATTTGAGATTTAAATATTTAATAAACTTTATATAATTTTAATTTATTTGTTAAATTAAATAATTAAATAAAAATTATGCATCCAAAAAACACCTATCATGGGGATCAAACCCATGACCTTAAAGTTAAAAATCTTATACTCTATCGACTCAACTAAATAATTTGTGTTATTTTTCTAAATATAATAATAATAATAATAAAATGTAATTATTCTCTATTTTTTATAAGATCGCCACCTTAGCAGACGATTATACCTGATGACATGACGAAGGAAAAATCACCACGTCAGCAAATGATTTTCATACTGACGTGGCAAAATCGCCTCTTAATCTGGCTATTTTGTTTATTTTGAATTTTTGATTTTTTGGGTGTTTATTTAAAACAAAAAATTTATAAAAAAAATATTATTTTTAAAATTTTGCCACTTATTACGCCATTAGCCATTACATTAGAAAATTAAGAATTCTATTTTAAGTGTTCATGAAACGAAAAATTATTCTATACAGACAGCATAACGTATGCAGAAATGCATACGCTGACCAATCACTACCGTCTATTATTAAATAAAAAAAAATAAAAATGAAATCTACCAAAATATATATTTATCCTGATGAAACGGTGGAACGGACAGCGTATGTTGTTCTTATGAAATAAATTTTCAAATGAAACAAAGCAAAAGGCAAAAATGAGAGCAAGATTCCAGGTGACAACTCCAGGAAAGAAATTAGAGCATAAAATTAGCAGCTTCTCACCGGCGCCATTCACGCAGAATAAACCCTTCCTCCGTCATCTCCTCAGGCTCAGAAACAATCGGACCATCCGACAAATAGACGCCAGCATCCTCCTCAAACCCATAAGCCCGCCCGTTCGATTCCACTACATGCGCAGCAGTGAGGAAGCCTTCCTCGTGATCAGCGGAAATCTCTTCCCCGTTGCCGAATCTTCCACCCTGAATGTTATCTGCGAATCCATTTGATTCTTTTCCTTCTTCCTCGGGGACGAAATTGGAGCAGGGCTCGTCTCCCATTTCACCAACGTTACTTAAGGTATCTAATGATGAAGACATCTCTTCTCCGGCGGTCTCGTTATGCTTCCTCTGTACTTCTCCCTGTTCCTTTTTGAGGCAGATTTTGTTGGAGGTTGCTTCTGGTTAAGGAATTGTCTGTGCAGCGATTGTTGACATATGATGCCAGCGGTTGATCAACACCTGTCAACGAACTTGCGGAAAGGTCCAACTTTTGAAGGCCCAATTTGCCACATCACAGAAACAATGAATACAGAAGTCAGCAACTTTGAGTGCAACGATCAGTCGCATTCGTATGAAGTTTGGTTGTTGATTTAGGAGTGTTAGAAGTCAAAAAGTTATATTTCAAAAGTCAAAATTTTTCCCTACATACTTTTAGAAGGGATATTTTTGTAAATAAAGTTATTAAATGGGTATTTATTCAAGANAACTTTGAGTGCAACGATCAGTCGCATTCGTATGAAGTTTGGTTGTTGATTTAGGAGTGTTAGAAGTCAAAAGTTATATTTCAAAAGTCAAAATTTTTCCCTACTTACTTTTAGAAGGGATATTTTTGTAAATAAAGTTATTAAATGGGTATTTATTCAAGAAAAAATTAAAAAGGGCCGGTAGTGGAGAGAATATTATGTGCAAAGTATGCATGCATGTGAACTATGTTGTATATTATTGTATTCCTGAGTACAACCATGAATACAATCATGTACAATGGGTTTGTGAACTGCGCACCTAATATTTTCCTCACCCTCACCCCAATTGAATTTGGGAGCAGACCTACCTGGTCAGTCAGGCCAAATTTTTTTTATTTAATTAACTTAATAACGGGACTTTATTGTTATAGTTATTTTTTATTTAATTAATTTAATAATTTGTTTTAAATAAAATGAAAAATATTATCAAGTAAGTTTCAAAAGCTTTTATCAAATGCACAAAAGAATGAAGAAGCTGGAAGGCGCCTAATTGTTGAGAACGTCTGTTGTCTTTTCAAAAGAACTGTACGTCTTGGACTGGCCCCTTTCGCATGACCTAGAATGAAAAATAGGTTTGTGCTAGTAGGGCTGTCAAAACGGTTCGTTGTTCGCGAACAGCTCGTGTTCGGCTCGTTAGGAAGCTCGTGTTTTGCTCGTTTGCTAAGTCNTGGAGAGAATATTATGTGCAAAGTATGCATGCATGTGAACTATGTTGTATATTATTGTATTCCTGAGTACAATCATGAATACAATCATGTACAAAGGGTTTGTGAACTGCGCACCTAATATTTTCCTCACCCTCACCCCAATTGAATTTGGGATCAGGTACAAAAGAATGAAGAAGCTGGAAGGCGCCTAACCGTTGAGAGCGTCTGTTGTCTTTTCAAAAGAACTGCATGATTTTGGACTGGCCCCCTCCGCATGACCTAGAATGAAAAATAAGTTTGTGCTACTCTAAGGCTTCTTCATTCCTTCCTCGGGACACTGTCTCAGAACAGAAAGAAAAATACATATCAATTTCATTTTGTGAATTTTTAGCAATCTAAATTTTATTTTATAATCGTAAATTGAAGATTTAAATTTTAGAAAATGTTACAATAAAGTATTCCAATTTTTATTTTTATAATAAGTATACAAAATAAATTTTGATAAAATTTTGATTATTATGTAGTCTTCTTATGAATTTTCAATTGTTCAAAAATTTTCCTAGTAAATTTTAAAGATATTTTATATTTGTCCTTTGTTTAAATATGGAGTAATATAAATTTTATGTAAATATTTTGAGATAAGTTCTTTGTTTCTTTCGTCAGTTGATACAAAAAAAAAAAAATATTACAGTTAAAAAATATTTATAATTTTATTATTTATTTTGTATCAACTAATAAAAGAAAAAAAATTCTTCAAAAAGAATATTATGTTGCATATATTGAGGTTTTTTTTTCTTTTATTAGGTGATATAAAATAAAATATTGTCATTGCCAAGTCCCAAATCTAGGATCCGAAAAGTAGAGGGTTGTGTTATCTAGTCGACAGTCATCGTAAAAGTTTTTTTAAAATTCATGACATGATCATTTAAATCATTGTGTAAATGGTACAGTGTCTCTTAGAAGTGAAGCGTGTATGAATAAAGTATAAAATGTGCAAGGGTTGCTACACAGACACCCGAGTGTAGTGTTAAATAGGAGTGTCAAAAATTGACTCAACCGTCAACACGACACGAACTCGACTCAAAAAATCCAAGTTAGTGTTTATCCAAATATTTTTTGAGTCAGGTTCGGTTCAAGATTATTTACATTAAGAAAATATAAATCTTATAATCATTTGGGTATGGTACATGCAAGGTCGGAAGAACAACTTGTAGATACTCCTAAGCCCAAACATGTAAAAGATGCCAACAAAAAATAATATTTACTTTTAGTACACTTTGTAGTTGTTTTTCGCTCTCTATATAGATGTTTTAGTACAATAACACCTCATGAGTGCATAGAAAATATTTCTTTATTCTTTATTACTTGTAGATATGATAAATGTATTTTAAAGCCAAGTATATCCGACATTAAGAACATCCAATCATAAGAAGGACATATGTACAATCACATTGATGTAGCTCTAATTCTGTGAGTTTCATATACGAATTCCTATAAAATGTCCAATGCAACCCACATAGTGGAACACAATTAAGTGCACGTGCTTGTGTAATGGTAAATCTAGAGGTGATATTGGGATTAATTAGGTCGTGATACAAAATTTTAAGAAATGGGTGTGATTGTGCTGGAGCCCGATCTCGATCCCGCCTCCCGCCTTCTGATCGCTCCAGCTCGATCGCGAAATCGCCCCGCCTCCCTTGTTTCGTGAATTGGCGCCTCCACCTGCTCCTGCGCGCGCAAAGCGAAGCTTCGCTTCGTCCAGTCGCGAACAGTAGGCGCCAACCACTCCCGCCTTTCTCTGTTGTGAAGCGAAGCATCCCTTCGCTCCCTCTTCTTCGTGATATAAGACACCACAGTGGCTCTCCTTTAGTTTTGGGAAGTCACGATTTTTGGGGTTCATCTTCGGGTTTCCTCGGGAAAGAGGAAGGAAAGTACAAAATTTTATTCCTTGCGGTGAAGAAAAAAGAAAGAAGAAGAAGAAGATTGTTCTCCTTTGGCTTCTTCTTGGTGGCTTGTGGCAAAAGAGAAATTAATTTTATTTCTCTTACAAATTTGTGTTCTTTGGTGTATCTAAGTGTAAAATTTATTTGGTGTATCTCGGTGTAGAGAGAGAAGAACAGAGAGAGAAGAAGAGAGAGCAACGAAATGAGGATTCCTCTTATAAATCGAGACGATTGACTGGTGTAAATTCCTCAATTAGTAAAATCCTCTGCAACTTCCTGGACGTAGGCAATTTCCGAATCACGTAAATCTATGTGTTCTATTGTGTTACTATTTTATGGTGTGAATTTTCTTGTTCTATTTTTTGTTTTATCAANTAATAAGTATACAAAATAAATTTTGATTATTATGTAGTCTTCTTATGAATTTTCAATTGTTCAAAAATTTACCTAGTAAATTTTAAAGATATTTTATATTTGTCCATTTTTTAAATATAGAGTAATATAAATTTTATGTAAATATTTTGAGATAAGTTCTTTGTTTCTTTCGTCAGTTGATACAAAAAAAAATATTACAGTTAAAAAATGTTTTTAATTTTATTATTTAACTTGTATCAACTAAGAAAAGAGATACAATTCTTCAAAAAGAATATTATGTTGCATATATTGAGGTTTTTTTTTTCTTTTATTAGGTGATATGAAATAAAATATTGTCATTGTCGAGTGCCAAATCTCGGATCCGAAAAGTAGAGGTTGTGTTATGTAGTCGACAGCCATCTTAAAAATTTTTCGAAAATTCATGACATGAATCATTTAAATCACTGTGTAAATTGTAGGGTGCCTCTTGGAAGAGAAGCGTTGTATGAACTGAATAACGTATAAAATATGCAAGAGTCGCCACACAGACACCCGGGTGTAGTGTTAAATAGGAGTGTCAAAAATTGACTCAACGCGTCAACACGACACGAACTCGTCTCAAAAATCCAAGTTAGTGTTGACCCATATATTTTTCGAGTCAGGTTCAGTTCAGAGAGTTCGAGATTATTTACATTAAGAAAATATAAATCTCATAATCATTTGGGTAATGGTACATGCAAGGTTGGAAGACCAACTTGTAGATGCTCCTAAGCTCAAACATGTAAGAGATGCGAACAAACAATAATATTTACTTTAGTACATTTTGTAGCCGTTTTTCGCTCTTTATTGATGTGTTAGTACAATAACACCTCATGAGTGCATAGAAAATATTTCTATATTCTTTAATACTTGTAGATATGATAAATGTATTTTAATGCCTGATATATGCATCATTAAGAACATCCAATCATAACAAGGACATATGTACAATCACATCGATGTAGCTCTAATTCTGTGAGCTTCATATACGAATCCCTATAAAATGTCCCGTGCAATCCTTAGTGGAACACAAGTAAGTGCACGTGCTTGTCTAATGGTAAATGTATAGGTGATATTGGGATTAATTAGGTCATGATACAAAATTTTAAGAAATGGGTGTGATCCTGTTGTGCTGGAGCCCGTTCCGATCCCGCCTCCCGCCTTCCGATCGCTCCCACTCAATCGTAAAATCGCTCCCGCCTCCCTTGTTTCTCGAATTGGCGCCTTTGTCTGCTCCCGCGAGTGCGAAGCGAAGCTTCGCTTCATTTAGTCGCGAACAGTATGCGCCAACCACTCCCGCCTTCCTCTATTGTGAAGCGAAGCATCCCTTCGCTCCCTCCTCTTCGTGATGTAAGGCATCACAGTGGCTCTCCTTTAGTTTTGGGAAGTCTCGATTTTTGGTATTCATCTTCAGGTTTCCTTGGGATAGAGGAAGGAAAGTACAAAATTTTATTCCTTGTGGTGAAGGAAAAAGAAAAAAGAAGAAGAAGATTGTTCTTCTTTGGCTTCTTCTTGGTGGCTTGTGACAAAAGAGAAATTGGGTTTATTTCTCTTACAAGTTTGTCTTCTTTGGTGTATCTAAGTGTAGAATTTATTCGGTGTATCTCAGTGTAGAGAGAGAAGAACAGAGAGAGAAGATGAGAGAGCAACGAAATGAGAGATTTCTCTTGTAAGTCAGGACGATTGACTAATGTAAATTTCTCAATTAGTAAAATCTTCTGCAACTCCCTGGACGTAGGCAATTTGCCGAACCACGTAAATCTATGTGTTCTGTTGTATTACTATTTTATGGTGTGAATTTTCT
>JXCR01111661.1:14081-32357 GCA_002079205.1 Phalaenopsis hybrid cultivar | reverse complement strand
TTGTTATATAAATCAAAATTTTAAAAATAATTGACCCGTCTGACCAAATCTTAGAGCGGTTCCTTGCTCCTCTTTTGATTCTTCTAAAATAAATACCCCTTTAATAATTTTATTTACAAAAATATCCCTTCTACAAATTTGTCATTTTTTTCATCTTAACTTTTTTTAAATAATTGAAAATTTTAAAAACATAAGAAAAAGAATAATAGATTTGNCTTTTGATTCTTCTAAAATAAATACCCCTTTAATAATTTTATTTACAAAAATATCCCTTCTACAAATTTGTCGTTTTTTTTTTTCATCTTAACTTTTTTTTAATAAATTGAAAATTTTAAAAACATTAGAAAAAGAATGATAGATTTAAAATATTCTAATATATTTTTAATGTTTAATACTAAATTTATTTTTATTCAACAAAATAATTTGTATATTTTTAAAATAATTATTTTTCTTACTCATTTTTAAAGTACTTTTTATTTAGAAGGAACTAACCAAATAACCCTTAATACAAATAGAGATAACGTAAACAACATTACTGAGTGAAATTTGATGGATTTATTAAAATATCTATTGTTTTTGTTATATAATGCACTTTAAATTATGATTTATTCACAATATTATTATAACGTTGATATGTTTTTTTATTGTTACTGTAGACTCAAAAATGCACAGATCTCAAGGCAATATGACGGTCCAAATTCAGGCGGCTAGAATGTCTTTATTCTTCACTTTAATGCAAGATTAAATATATAATTTTTATATTTTTTGCCCCTCTTATCTTCTATAAACAGAAGGTTCAAATGATGTATAGAGGACTCTGGGAGGGGCTCCCTCTCACTTGTAATGAATGGCTTATGAAATAAATGGGTCAGATAGACTGGGAACATCCCATTTTTCCCCGCTCGGGGAAGTTTTTTTCTTATCTCTATTTTTTTTTTCTCTCTCTCAATCTTCCTTCTTTGATCCAATGCTCTTTTCTTTGGGCACGATCTACCAGACATATTCATATTTAACATTCTTTAACGTGTGGTGAACATGGATCGTGCCGACAACAAGAAGATGAGCAACACTGAACACCTAGGAGAAACTCTTAGTATGGGAATTAACTGAGCAGTGGATAATTTATTGTAATGATGTGTTGGATTCTTATACAATGGATGCATAGTGATGTTTTGGATGAATGAGCTTATCCCTTCGTTAGTTGAGCGTTATATCACTCAAATCCCTTAACTCCTTTCCTTCCTCCGTGTTTCATCTGGATCTAAAAAATCTTGGTAACCTACAGTGATTGCCATCCTCTTTATGAACCATCTCATCCCTCCAGTACCAAGATTTAAATGAAATTTCACTCCTCAATCATTGACAAATCCTAATTTCCTCATTCGATTCTCCACCACATCAAAAGAATACTATAAAAGCTTCATAGTTGCATTGGTTTATTTTCTCTCCTCCTTCCAACTGAACGAACAACTCACTAGTCAGTCATCATCATGGCAAAAAACAGGTAACCTCAAAGGTCGGCCACCCCGGCTCTCTCCGTTGGTGATCAAGCAACCATATGCTAAGGCTATTAAACACTTGGTTCCAACTTAGAACTACTTAATGAGTTCTGCGATCTCTGAGGGTTAAAAGACTAAAATTAGAAATGATAAAACAAATGTTTCAAGGTGGACCTTCTTCCGACTATTCAATTATCCATTCACAAAAATCTTGACATACTTGAGCTTCAAAAACGAAAGGAAAAGCTACTAACACTACTGTTGGCATCATTTTTTGTGTCACAAGTGTATGTTGTCCACCTACATGGCTCAAGATGGTCTATGGTTCATTTGCAGCATCCGGTAGCCCAAGCCACCCACCCAAGACTTTCCAGCGCTTGTTCGGGGCAAGTAGCTCGGTTCAGTGGTGACTGAGCCATACCCAGAAAAACTCCCTCTAAGAGGCCCATATGAGATGTAATATATGCTTAACATTCATTCTAGTGTTTAAAGATCACTACATGTCCATTCGAAGCCTCCTACGACCAGGGAAAGTCACAGTATCCACCTACGCGTACTACAAAAAAATTAGGCTTCAAAACACCATACTCGCGTCGTGGCCTAGGACGACCATTGGTGGCATTTTATTTAGCATATGACTGAGCAAAATACTATATTTTGGAGTTATGAGACTTTATTTTACTCATACGAAGTCTCCCATAACTTACGGATCGAAAAGATGATCCATGGGGCGCTCCCCACAAAAATTAGGGTTTTGGGCTAGACCGGCGCCCCAGCACCGACCTCGGGACCTACACACCCAAAATAACTTTCCAGACCATCGAGCCAAAGCTTACAGAGGTTTGGCACTTGTTTGTGGAATTTGGACAACTTTTCAGATGCTTAGGCATCAAAACTGGAGCCAAGGCTCCCAAAACAGGTAAAAAATTGTCATTTTCTAGAGAGCCGGGAAAGTAGGCGCCACCCAGGTGACGCCTAGGCACTCAAACAGACAAAACTTTGTCATTTTCCCAAGAGCTAGGAAAGTAGGGGCCACTCAAGTGACTCCTTGGCACCTAGACTGGCGCCTGAGTACCAAAACTGGCGCCTAAGCTCCCAGACTGGCGCTTAGGCACCTAGAGAGTGGCACCTAGGCATTAAAATGGGTCCTAGGTGCCAAAATGGGGTGCCTAGGCCATGGGGATGCGACGCCTAGGTGTTAGTCACCTTCTAGTTAGAAAAAATGGCTATTTTGACATTGTTTTGACGTCGTTTTAAGCCGTAATCCTCGGGAAGGTAAAAAGTGGGTGGCTAATACCCATTTTTCCCTCCTCTACAAGCATCCAATGGGCACTTTCTTAGGGCAAAAGGGCCATTTCCTTGATTGATAGGGGTTTAACCTATGCACCCTCTCATTTGATCGGAAACTAAATCAATTTAAATCAAGCTTTTAAATCAAATCAAATCTAACCAACTCAGATTTTCAACTCAAATGAATTACCCTAATCAAGCTCTTTCAAATCAAATCTAATCCTTTAAATAAAATCACACCCTTATTTAATAAATTTAAAATTTTCAATCTACAAGATAATTCTTCTTCCTATACTTAACTAAACCTTTTTGTAGGCCTTTTCATAACACATTGTCGTTGGGTTGTAAGTCTCGACTCTTCAATTCCACTAAAATCCTTAAGAACATATCTATATAGATGTTGTCAAATAAATTAAGCATTTATGTATTTTAAAATAATTACAATTTTTTTTCCTTCAAATCCATAATAAACTCTTATTTTTCATATGAAAGGAAACATGATCATGGTTGGAAGTTAAAGAATCAGTCTTCGATCGTACTGTCATCGCCCTATTAATATGATGTGACCATTATCATCAAACTATTAACGCAACAAAATCATGTTTTTCCAAACAATTTTGATATCAACTACCTTCAACAAAGTTGGTGCAAGTCTTTGAATGGAATCCTAAGTGTGATTGTTATGGATGTCAATGATGATACATACCATTGATAATAGGTTCGATGCATGATGCTGATATTAATATCAAATCGTGTTATTTTGAATAAATGTTCAATCCCATTGTTGACATATCATAATATTTAATGCTCAATATTTATTGACAGATTTTCACACCTAGGAACCTCTGACATTGATAAAAAAAATTTATGTTAGATATCGTGGCTAATTTATGAGGTTTTAAGAAATAGGATCCAATAACATCAATAATTTTTTAAAGACTACTGTAAATCTTTTTAATAATCATTCTCGACAATTCATGTTTATCAAACTATATTAATGCAAAAAATGGCATTTTTTAAAAGCGGGTTTTAAAAACGGTGGGCCCCAAATCTCATTTATTACATATAGTAGTCTCAAAATATATTATTTTTGGGCGGTCTCTGTCCTCTCTCAACATCAAAGGGTTAGAAAATAGGTGAGAAAAAGAAAAATCTAGTTTCATTCTCTTCTCTAGAGATCCTCTCTTGTGCTCCTCGCTCTTCCGCTGCGGAGGTCAGTTTTTGAGTTGGCTGAAAACGCTGCAAGGGAAAATAAAAAGAATTGTATTATCCTGAGACAAGTTCTTCTTGCCATGAGGAACAAAAATGAGCTTCAAAAACTTTTTGTTAGCGTGACGATCGCTAATTGCAGCAAAAGAGCCGAAAGAGCTGAAAGAGATCCTCGCATACCCAAACTTCCTCTTTTCCTTCTCCCTTTTAGGGCAGGTTTGAATTCTTGCTTCTCACCAAAAATTTCATCCTCCATTTTTTTTGCTTTCCTATTTCATTTTTCCTCAAAAAATAAAAATAAAAAACTTCCTCTTTTTATAGATTTTTTGCTGTTAAAGTGGTAACTTGGCACGAAAAAAGAAGTTGAGCTCAACAATAAATTCTCTAACTCAAACAAGTAGAAAAAATGCTGCACCGAATTGGTGGAAACATTTGCAAAATCAAAGAGATCTTGGGATATGCTCAGAAGGTGAACAACTCTAGATTGGACACAAAATTTTCTACTTTTAACACAATTCCACCAATCTGGAGTTGAGAGAGGGATTTACAATGAAGAATTTTTTAACACAAAAATAGCAGGTGATCGTGACTTGAAAGTTGATGCTTGTTTTCGTGATTCAAACCATCATTTCAGACAAATTCTCTTCTCTTTTCCAATTAGAAATAATTTTGGGTTGAAGTTTCAAGCCAACAATAGATCCCAAACCTTGCTTTATGTTCGTATTATGGATGTTCTTTGAGAGTACGAGCTATTCTATATGAAAATAAAAATTATTTTGAGGTACAAAAATTTGAGTCGGGGCATATATGATCCGGTGTGAATAGAGCAGGGAAAAAACAAGCAAGAACAACTTGAGTAGCTCACGAGATAGAAGTTATTGTGAAAAAGAATCTCAACATCCCTCGAATGTCGGTTAATAACACTTTCGTGAATTTTTAAGACCTTTCACTTCTGTATACAAATGTTATGCCGAATAAGAGAAGAAGCAAGGAGTTTAATTTTCGGATCAGATCGGTTGATAATAATTATAAGTGGGTATCTGCTTTGCAAGAAGAACTGATGAGTTGAAATCCTAGATCTCATATTTCATACACTTGCAGTTAGCAAGGCTTGTCTTCCAAAATATATATATATATTTTTTTGTTTTAAGGCCTCAATTGATGGATTTGTAGCAGGATGTAGACATTTGATTGTAGTTAATATATGTCATGTGAAATTTATGTACGGATGAAAAAATGAATTGTTTTTGTTAGCTTTCATTGTTGTTGAACAGAGTTGAAGCAATGGTTTTTGAAACAATTGGTGGACGCGATTGCGTTTGAAAAATTAGACATCTACATAGTTATCCCAGTTGACACCAAATTTTCTAAGTTGGCATATCATCAGTAATTTGGATAGAGAATCTCATGAAAGATTTGGATATCAACTTATAGTGGACACCCAAACTGTTAATAATCCATCCACAACTTCAATCAAGAAGAAACCCTCTAACACACTTCCGCATAAACTAAACAACAAAAGTGGACAACCGAACGGTTAAAACCATAATTGTCATCGGACGATCGAAGAAAAACACCGGCAACTTTTGAGAAGACAAATCATGCACTACAAAGGAAAATTCAATGTAAAATACCAAACAAAAACAAACCTGAAACAAATTTTTGACGTTGATGAAGGTAACTAAAATGAAAATCTTGAAGCGCTGCCATTCTTAAGAAATAAATAAGAATCCAAGATGAATTTTTCTCGGAGAAATAGATTTTCTGACCACGCTTTAAATGGAAGAAGCAGAAGTGATCCTTGTTTGCCATCTGCGATGAAAAAGGTGGGTCTACTGAAATACACTTTTTTTTTTTGATAAATGCGGAGTTTTTATTGACCTGCCGCACGCATCTTTGCGTACGATGAACGGACGCAATAATTTTACCTTTGCTTGAGAACAGAAGCGATCCCCTGATTTTGCCTTTTTCCAATACAGAAGTGAAATGTGGAACAGGGGGAGAACTGAAGAAAGGACGGAGGCGATGCAGAGCTTTCACCTCTAAATAATATGTTTTGAGAATAATAAATGAGATTCAGGACCCTCCGCATGCAAAAATCCTTCATAAAATTATTTTAATTTTCATAGACCCCTTTTTTATTTGTATTTTTATCATAGACCTTATTGTTCTTTCCCTCTCCATAAAAAAAAAAAGTGTCAATACTGAAACAATAGAACAATGGACTCTCTTTCTTCCTCTACAATTTTTCTTCGGACTCAAATATCTTTGCTAAAATAAATTAAATACCAAATAAAATTTCAAATCAAGACATAATTTTCAACCCAAAAATAAAAAGCTCTTTAACAATTTATTTACAATACAGATAACAAAATATAATATTCTATTCCACCATCCTTCATGGCTTAGGAATCACACTGTGTATTACATTAAATTTCGAATGAAAGCAGCCACCGGATCTTCTCCTCCCTTTGTAACCATCTTCTTCCAGTTCTCCTCAACGTCTCCATCATCAAATAGCCCCAGCTCTTCAGCCAATTCCATCAACGACCTCTCGTCTCTACCGAACTCCAAAGTACTGATCTGCTCTATTTCATCCACAGTCGCCAAGCAGCTATATGCCTCGCTCTCGAAAGGGAGAACCAGGTCATTATTATCTTTAGCGCTCGCAAGTTCACCCGGACCGGCAGGCAAGGCGTACGACCAGATGTCGCAATGCGTTTGTGTCTGGATCAGGGTGCTTGTGTTGGCGCCAGAATTCAACATCAAGTTGTTATTCTGCGGCAGGACTCGCTTTCTGAGGTAAGTGTTCCAAACATTCTTGATATGGTTGTCGGTTCTACCGGGCATGAATGAGGCAATCTTCGACCACCTGAAGAGAAATGGGCTATGGTGGACTGTGAAGTTCAATTTAGGGATTATATAAATAGAAGAAGTTGGAGAGGTTACCGGTTTCCAAGCATTCTGTGGAGTTGGATTATGGTTTCTTCCTCCTGTTGGGTGAAGTTGCCGTGCTTGATGCCGGGGCATAGGTAATTGACCCACCTCAGCCGGCAGCTTTTGCCGCACCGCAGCAAGCCTGCTAAGACAAGACGAAGATTTGAACATGAATTTTCGTATGTAATTTGGTGGAATTATCTCAAAGATTTTGGAAGCATATCTATATATATATTTTTTTGTTTTGATTTTTGGGAATATTTTCGTTAGATGCAATAGAAGTTAGTCTATTGATGATCTTTTCTTTTTCTTTTTTTTAATAAGAAAGTGCCACCATAAATTTATTTTATTTTATTTTATATTATGGATTCATTTGTATATTTGCATATTTACATAATTAATATAAAATATCAATTTAATTTGAGAATATCAGGGTCATTGGGGAGAGTTTGTTCAAATTAAGCTTATGTTAGAGCTCTCCACAAATTTAATTTATTCATTTCAAGACTAGAAAATATTTGATAAATATATATATTTTTATTAAATTAAAAAAAATAATCATTTGTACTGAACCCAATTACAATTCCCATAACAACATTCCTTTCTTCTTGATGTGGGATAAAAAGATGCTTGAATTATAGGCACTCACCCATCCACATCATTACCACATGCACAGTGACATATCCGCGGCGCCAACTCCAATTTCTTATAGAATTATTCATAGACGTAAGAGTCTCATCGTTTGTATTCACCTCATGGAGAGGGATTAAGAACCAGTCAAATCCTATATGTATTTACATGCTACACCCATTCCTTGGGGAAAAGATTCACTGTCCGAACTTTTCCCTGTCCGAACTTTGGATATAGCTCTAGGTGCGGACTCATAATAATATACCGTCATATGTGCTATATCGGGCCCACCTAAAAAAATATTGAAGTTGAACTGTGGACATTGCAATAACCCCAAAATAACCTACATTATTTCACTTCAATAATCCAGAATAACACCGCAGAGATTATTTCAGGATTATTTCTAGGTTATTTCTGGGTATAGAAGAGAAACTTATATATTCCACTTCAATAACACAAAAATAACCACCGCAGTGTTATTTTAGGGTTATTGAAGTGGAACTGCAGGAGTTATTTCATGATTATTTCTGGGTTATTTCAGAGTTATTGAAGTGAAATATATGAGTTTCTCTTTAGTAACGTAGAAATAACCTCGAAATAACCCCTGTGCTTCCATTTCAATAATCCCGAAATAACGTCCGCGATGTAGCACACATGACGACACATTATTGGAGTTCGCACGTAGAGATACGTCCAGAGTCCGGACAGAAAATTTTTCCAAAACTTACATATTTACATATCTAATAGATACTTTTGTATTTGGTAATTATGCTATGCAAATATTTTTCTTAAATTTACAATATAACATTTTTAATTATATAAATAAACTAATACCAATAAGAATATAAATAAATATTCTTATTTAATTATTTAATTATTTAGATATTTGGTAATTATACTATGCAAGTATTTTTCTTAATACTATATTATAATTGTTTCATAGTAAGTTTACGGTTTTAAATTTAATGAGATCAATTTTTTTGGATTCTAAGGAATAATTATGCATCAAAATATTTTAAATTTAATGAGAAAAATTTTTTTGGGTTCTATGAAATAATTATGCATCAAAATATCTAATAATAATTTGATCAGCATGTGCACATCTAATAACCTAAATTTCAATTTTTACATATATATCATCTTATCTATGCATGATAATGTCTATTTCACATATTAAAAACTAAAGGCTTATTTGAAAAAAAATTTACTTTTATTTTTTTTCTTAGTTTTTCAAAATATGCATGTTTAATGTGTTTATTACCTACATTTTTTAAACTTTTTAGGTGGTTTGTGTGTTTTTAAAAACATTCATATCTTAATTAGAAATATTAAATATGTTTTAATTCAAATTAAAATATAAAACATAAAATAAAAATAATAAATAAATGTGATCCCAAATAACCTCTAAAATAGTGTTATTTTTATTATATATATCACAAAAAATTTCTGTGGTACAAATATAAAATGTAACATAGGAATTGGGTGATATGAATGTAAATGCCTCTAAAATTCTTTTAGTATTTGTTTAAAATCCATGCTTAGCAAATACTTTAGTAAGAGCTTTATGACTCAATTATCTGTGAGAAAATATTATGTGTGGCGGACAACCACATCGCCATATAACATAACAACTCATCATGATTGTTGTCTGGACTTGCAATCGCCGCACATAATATTTACTCATTATTTATAGTTCTTCTAAATCATAATAATAATAAAAAAAGAAATAATTTAGAGGCCTAAGAAAAAAATGAGAGAATTAACACAAATCTTCTAATGATAAGCGACTTATCAGTCAAATGTACTCTGAAAAATTCCCCCAACAATCTGTCTAAGTAGCTGGAGAAACATTGGACCATGTTTTATGAAAAAGACAAAATGAGAGAAAAAGAAAGCGCAAACAGCAATGCCATGCAAAATGGAGAGCTGAAGTTTTTTTTTTTATTATTTCATTAATAAAGCAATTTTTTTTTCTCTTCTGCAACCACTGGTCCACTGCACTAATCAATGTATATTAAACTTCCTAAGCTAATAAGGCAAACGGAACAAGTCCGGTGATTAAAACAAAATATTTAGGACAAAGAGAGGGAAAGTATATGCAGCTCATGAACCTGCTCGTTTCGGAAGGGTTCTCCAGTTCTGATGGCCATACTTCTGAATGTAGGAGACAAGTTTAGTGTCCTCCTCTGCAGTCCACCAGCCTTTCTTCACTTCCGTCCTATCACAACATGGAGCTCGCCCTCTCCCCATTTCAATCTTTCTTTTCTGAAACTATATTTGAACACCTTATGAGCTGAGACATATAAATACTCGTGCGTAGATATAAATTGATATTTTCCTCCCATTTCAGAACTTTTCTCTAAAAAGCTTATTTTCTCTTCCTTAAGTTTTCCCAAGCAAAAATAAAATTCTTGTTGAACAGCATAGCTCAATATGGCGAGGCAAAGATAGCGGGATAACTTGGTTGTTGGTTGCAATAAATAGAAGGATTACGCAGAGTTTTAAGAGATCCATGCAAGTATCTACGGATTTATAAATGGAAAGAATGATTTGATGGCTTGACCAAACGCGAGATACNTTTATATATATATATATATATATATAATATTTGTTTTGACGTTGTCTATGTTTTTGGGAATATTTACGTTTTATAGATCTTTTCTTTTTGTTTTTTTAATAAGAAAGTGCCACCATAAATTTATTTTATTTTATTTTATTTTATGGATTCATTTGTATATTTGCATATTTACATAATTAATATAAAATATCAATTTAATTTGAGAATATCAGGGTCATTGGGGAGAGTTTGTTCAAATTAAGCTTATATTAGAGCTCTGCACAAATTTAATTTATTCATTTCAAGACTAAAAAATATTTGNATATATATTGTTTTGATTTTTGGGAATATTTTCGTTAGTCTATTGATGATCTTTTCTTTTTCTTATTTTAATAAGAAAGTGCCACCATAAATTTATTTTATTTTATGGATTCATTTGTATATTTTCATATTTACATAATTAATATAAATATCAATTTAATTTGATAATATCAAGCTCATTGGGGAGAGTTTGTTCAAATTAAACTTATATTAGAGCTCTGCACAAATTTAATTTATTCATTTCAAGACTAGAAAATATTTGATAAATATATTTTTATTATTAAATTAAAAGAAATAATCATTTTTACTGAACCCAATTACAATTCCCATAACAACATTCCTTTCTTCTTGATGTGGGATAAAAAGATGCTTGAATTATATGCAGTCACCCATCCACATCATTACCACATGCACGGTGACATATCCGCTGCGCCAACTCCAATTTCTTTTAGAATTATTCATAGACGTATCAGTCTCATCGTTTGTATTCACCTCATGGAGAGGGATTAAGAACCAGTCAAATCCTATATGTATTTACATGCTACACCCATTCCTCGGGGAAAAGATTCACTGCCCGGACTCTGGACATAGCTCTAGGTGCGGACTCCCAATAATATACCGTCATATGTCGGGCCCACCTAAAAAAATATTGAAGTGGAACCGTGGACTTTGCAATAACCCCGTTCACTTCAATAATCCTGAAATAACACCGCAGATATTAATTCAGGATTATTTCTAGGTTATTTCGGGCTATTGAAGAGAAACTCATTTATTCCACTTCAATAACACAAAAATAACCACCGCAGTATTATTTTAGGGTTATTGGAGTGGAACCGTAGGAATTATTTCAGGATTATTTCTGTGTTATTTCGGGGTTATTGAAGTGAAATATATGAGTTTCTCTTCAATAACGTAGAAATAACCCCGAAATAATCTCTGTGGTTCTATTTCAATAATCCTGAAATAACCTCCGGAATATAACACACATGACGACATATTATTGGAGTTCGCAAGTAGAGATACGTCCAAGAGTCCGGACATAAAATTTTTCCAAAACTCACATATTTACATATCTAATACATACCTATGTATTTGGTAATTATACTATGCAAATATTTTTCTTAAATTTACAATATAACATTTTTAATTATATAAATAAATTAATACCAATAAGAATATAAATAAATATTATTATTTAATTATTTAATTATTTAGATATTTGGTAATTATACTATGCAAATATTTTTCTTAATACTATATTATTATTCTTTCATAGTAAGTTTACGGTTTTCAATTTAATGAGATCAATTTTATTGGATTCAAAGGAATAATTATGCATCAAAATATTTTAAATTTAATGAGAACAATTTTTTTCGGGTTCTATTAAATAATTATGTATCAAAATATCTAATAATAATTTGATCAGCATGTACACATCTAATAACTTAAATTTCAATTTTTACATATATATCATCTTATCTATGCACGATAATATATATTTCACATATTAAAAATTAAAAACTTATTTAAAAATAATTTTATTTTTATTTTTTTCCTTAGTTTTTCAAAATATGCATGTTTAATGTGTTTATTGCCTATATTTTTTAAACTTTTTAGGTGGTTTGTGTGTTTTTAAAAACATTCATATCTTAATTAGAAATATTAAATATGTTTTAATTCAAATTAAAATATAAAACATAAAATAAAAATAATAAAAAAAATGTGATCCCAAATAACCTCTAAAATAGTGTTATTTTTATTATATATATCACAAAAAATTTGGTGGTATAAATATAAAATGTAACATAGGAATTGGGTGATATGAATGTAAATGCCTCTAAAATTCTTTTAGTATTTGTTTAAAATCCATGCTTAGCAAATACTTTAGTAAGAGCTTTATGACTCAATTATCTGTGAGAAAATATTATGTGTGGCGGACAACCACATCGCCATATAACATAACAACTCATCATGATTGTTGTCTGGACTTGCAATCGCCGCACATAATATTTACTCATTATTTATAGTTCTTCTAAATCATAATAATAATAAAAAAAGAAATAATTTAGAGGCCTAAGAAAAAAATGAGAGAATTAACACAAATCTTCTAATGATAAGCGACTTATCAGTCAAATGTACTCTGAAAAATTCCCCCAACAATCTGTCTAAGTAGCTGGAGAAACATTGGACCATGTTTTATGAAAAAGACAAAATGAGAGAAAAAGAAAGCGCAAACAGCAATGCCATGCAAAATGGAGAGCTGAAGTTTTTTTTTTTATTATTTCATTAATAAAGCAATTTTTTTTTCTCTTCTGCAACCACTGGTCCACTGCACTAATCAATGNAAATATAAAATGTAACATAGGAATTGGGTGATATGAATGTAAATGCCTCTAAAATTCTTTTAGTATTTGTTTGAAATCCATGCTTATCAAATACTTTGGTAAGTGCTTTATGACTCAATTATCTGTGAGAAAATATTATGTGTGGCGGACAACCACATCACCATATAACATAACAACTCATCATGACTGTTATCTGGACGTGCAATCGCCGCACATAATATTTACTCATTATTTATAGTTCTTCTAAATCATAATAATGATAAAAAAGAAATAATTTAGGGGCCTAAGAAAAAAAATGAGAGAATTAACACAAATCTTCTAATGATAAGCGACTTATCAGTCAAATGAGCTCTGAAAAATTCCACCAACAAACTGTCCAGGTAGCAGGAGAAACATTGGATCATGTTTTATGAAAAAGACAAAATGAGAGAAAAAGAAAGCGCAAACAGCAATGTCATGCAAAACAGATAGCTGAATCTTTTTTTTTTTCCCATTAATAAAGCAATTTTTTTCTCTTCTGCAACCACTGGTCCACTGTACTCATCAATANTACTGAACCCAATTACAATTCCCATAACAACATTCCTTTCTTCTTGATGTGGGATAAAAAGATGCTTGAATTTTATGCAGTCACCCATCCACATCATTACCACATGCACAGTGACATATCTGTTGCGCCAACTCCAATTTCTTTTAGAATTATTCATAGACATATCTGTCTCATCGTTTGTATTCATCTCATGGAGAGGGATTAAGAACCAGCCAAATCCTATATGTATTTACATGCTACATCCATTCCTCGGGGAAAAGATTCATTGTCCGGACTCTGAACATAGCTCTAGGTGCGGACTCCCAATAATATACCGTCATATGTGTTATATCGGGCCCACCTAGAAAAATTTTGAAGTAGAACCGTGGACTTTGCGGTAACCCCGAAATAACTCCGTTGTTTCACTTTAATAATCTTGAAATAACACCGCAGTGTCTAGACGTGCAATCCCACACATGGTATTTACTCATTATTTGTTATTCTTTTAAATCATAATAATAATAAAAAAAGATAATTTAGAGGCTTAAGAAAAAAAGAGCCAACCAACACAAATCTTCTAATGATAAGCGACTTATCAGAAATGTACTCTGAAAAATTCCCCCAACAATCTGTCTAAGTAGCTGGAGAAACATTGGACCATGTTTTATGAAAAAAAACAAAAGGAAAGAAAAGGAAAGCGCAAACAGCAATGTCATGCAAAACAGAGCCGAATCTTTTTTTTTCCCATTAATAAAGCAATTTTTTTCTCTTCTGCAACCACTGGTCCACTGCACTCATCAATGTATATTAAACTTCCTAAGCCAATAAGGCAAACGGAACAAGTCCGGTGATTAAAACAAAATATTTAGGACAAAGAGAGGGAAAGTATATGCAGCTCATGAACCTGCTCGTTTCGGAAGGGTTCTCCAGTTCTGATGGCCATACTTCTGAATGTAGGAGACAAGTTTACTGTCTTCCTCTGCAGTCCACCAGCCTTTCTTCACTTCCATCCTATCACAACATGGAGCTCGCCCTCTCCCCATTTCAATCTTTCTTTTCTGAAACTGTATTTGAACACATTATGAGCTGAGAGATATAAATACTCGTGCGTAGATATAAATTGATATTTTCCTCCCATTTCAGAACTTTTCTCTAAAAAGCTTATTTTGTCTTCCTCAAGTTTTCCCAAGCAAAAATAAAATTCTTGTTGAACAGCATAGCTCAATATGGCGATGCAAAGATAGCTGGATAACTTGGTTGTTGGTTGCAATACATAGAAGGATTACGCAGAGTCTTAAGAGATCCAAGCAAGTATCTACGGATTTATAAATGGAAAGAATGACTTGATGGCTTGACCAAACGCTAGATATTGCATGGAGTTCAATGGCCAACTCCTGTAGACTTTGCATGGTTATTTAATGCACATGATGAATGGTTGTGATTTGTTAGATCTATCGGCGCGTTTAGATTTCAGCTTATATGGCTTATTTCGGGATTTTGGATCTAATTGTCAGAAGCAATGGAATTCATGCTTATTTGATTAAAATTTATTAATAATATATATATATATTTTTAATGATTGTTATTAGTATGAGTAACATTACTGATTATAATTAATATTATTATTGTTGTTGGTGTTGTTATTATGTTTTAATATATTTTATGTATAGATGGGTCGATCAATTCTAAGAAGAAACAAATTAATTTCAAGCAGAATCAAATTTTTTTCAAGTGAACCACATTCAATTTTGGCGCATATTCATTTCAATTTTAGGTATTAGGACAAATTTATTAGCATAAATTATATGTTGACCGACTAAAATAAAATATTTAATATCAAATAAATAGATAAATAAATATTTGAAAAAATGAATGGGTTCATCGTTAGGGCCATTGATTTAAAAAAAGTTGCATCAAACCAAACATTTGGTTGATTTGGTCAGTTTATAAAATCACATTTTTGTTTTAGTTCAAGATTAAAAGTTAATTATATCCCGGTTATTAGTTCAATTTTTTTAAAAATATTTAATTAAAAATATAATTATATTGTAGTTAAACTAAATCCGCTAACAAATTAGCTTGATAAATCTAACAACTAATTAACCCCAACTGCCATTACATCCTTATTAGAAATTCAAAAATGTGCTAAACCAAAATTGAATTAAATTATATTAAAATTTGAATTGGTTCATCTTATTTGTTCTTGTTGATTTAATATAACTTGATTGGTTTAATAAATTCATCGTCCAAAGTTCCAAACCAACCGACCAATTGCACACTCCCAATTCACATTGCATCAAATTATGCCTTTTTATTTTCCTCTTAAATTTATTTTATCAGTTATTAAAAATTTAAATGAGTAATTTTGTTGTTTATAGATATTTATGTACTAACTTGGCTGGTAAGACCATGAAGTCTTTGTCATCACTCTGAAATTAAATTTAAATCGACACTCAACATTTTGAAAAACATTAGTAGTATGGCCTACATCATCTCTCACCTACTTTGGAAGTATTGTAAGTGCTTGGTGGCCGGCGAAGATAAGTACAAATGCTACCAACAAACTTGAAGCCTGAGGAAGCCTGGGGCAAGCTGCGAGCATGTAATCTTTTTACTAATATGAGAGGTATATTGCTGATAATAAAGTATTCTGGAAAAGTGGCAAGCCTTCAGAACACCACATGGTACAAATTTACAACAAACTTTATGCAAAACTTAAAAGCATGGCAAAAAATATACTTCATATTTAACAACAAATACAAGTCTCGTAGGTGAAGAAAATTTATTTCTGGCTTGCCCATTTTAACAAAAGGATCTTGTATATGGTATTCATAGTCCAACTTATGTGATGTCTAATAAATTTGCTCCAAGTCTAAATATAACAAGAGTCAAAAATTTACTTTTGCTGTGGTTCTGCCCCCTGCCCCCTGCGCCTACCCCCTTTGGAGCAGTTCGGTGACGCATGCGATCTCCCAGCCGTTCCGTGTCGCCCTTGCCCTTCGCCGCTCCAGTCGCCATTTCCTGTCTCCGTTCGTTCCTTGTTGCCGGTCTCCGTCGTATGACTGAAACCGGCAAGGCCTATTATTACAAAGGAAAGATCAGGTGTTAGATAAGTAAATACATAAGAATTGTTTGGTATGTATGTGTAACAAGATCTTTGATAGTCAACAGTTAACACAGGGTATGGCAGAACTACAATGCCAACATAAGCTTAATGCATCTGTATCTTTCAATTGATTGCATTTTTTTAAATAAAAAACATACTTGAAAATATGGGTATCGGCATTGTTACACACATACCATCCAATTTTGATGCTATTGCTACTAGAAAGACATATTATTGAAGATTTGAGGAAGCGTCTTCAATCCGAAATCATAGATATAAAAATTAAATTGTTAAATAAATATTAATTAATTCTATCATTGAATTATGTGCTCTGAAAATAAATTTCTAGCTAAATTTTATGATGCATTGAAAAAACAAGAACCTTATTATAATTTGGCATTAGTTTATATATTTTCATGATAACTTAGTTTATTATGTAATAAAGTAGGATATTATGAAAATACATAGCATTAAACCCATGAGAGAGTTTTATAGAGTGTCCTGAGGATACACTAAGATCATCTTCTACTTAAAATATTTTGATTCTCATATTTTAAAAATCAGAAGTCACCACATGCAACTCTTAAAAGTAGTAGTTTGTTCTTGTGCACTCTCAAATTCAGTCTTAATTTGGTCATTGCTTTGAAAATATATACTTATTTTGCTTTTGCCAATGAGGTGAACAAAATCCCTAATAAATATTCAAAATTTGATAAAAATTCTGCGCTCATGCTACTATAAAGGCAAATCATTGAAGACTTGAGGAAGCGTCCTTGATGCGTGTTAGAAAATTCGCGACTGCAGAGTAACAAATTATCGTCTTAACATTGTACGAATGTTCAACACATACACATATGAATTAGAAAAAAGCGGTGATGACTCCAGAACTTTTTACGTGGAAAAGTTAGGGAAAAACCGCGGGCCTGGCCCAATTGCGGAAATTCACTATTGATTGATGATTACAGAAATCCCTTGTCCCACAGACGAGAAAGTGTAATTATATTTCTCATATTACAATGTCGACTAACAACGTCTGGTTGGTAGTGATTGATGACGATACGTGGAGGTTGACGACGGTCGACGGTGGTTGACGACTGTAGGCGGTGGTTGACAACTGTAGGTTGACGACGGTCAGCGATCGATTGCGGTTGGCGGCGATCGACGACGAAGGTAGGCGGTTGTTGACGGCGGTCGGCGGTGGTCGACGACAATTGGTAGTGATGCTGAGCTACAGCTTCTCCTCAAGACCTCGGACTCTCTCTAGACTTCCAACTCATGAGAGGGATGAGGCTCTATTTATAGTGTTCTGGGTACAATTAATGCAGGAATATGAACCATTTTGATCGAACAATTCGGAGAGCTTCCCTTGATCATACGATGTTTACTGGACATTTGAGTGTCTTAATGATGTCATAATTGAGTGATCTTGAGCTTGTTGGATTCATCTTGTTGAGCTGTTCGATTCAAGTATAAACTTGTCATATTCGACAACCCTTTGATCTTTCAAATGTGTCTGGAAATCATTTAAGTGTGGTTCAATGACTTGATTTGGGCTTTATTTGACTCGGATTGGGCTAATTTTCATATCATTAGATTTGTCTCATCAAACCGGTCAGGTTGACTATAAGTTGCTGAAATATGAGATCTGAATGATTTTTTGTCAAGATTTGAATGTTTCATGCTTAAAATATCATCTCGAAATTTGTGTCATGCCTTGAGGTTCGTGTCGGATGATGAAAATTTGTTGGTGGCGTATCAGTTGCCCCTCTATTTTCGGGCGAGACCATTTTTATCGTCCGAAAATATCAATATCTGGAGTATTTCTGTATATGTATATATATATATATATATAT